>JADRCD010228294.1:30718-50371 GCA_019843815.1 Montemys delectorum | reverse complement strand
TTTTTCACCATTATTATCTTTAAAATCACTTTATAAAACAAATAACATTTAGTTGTGATAATTAGAACCTTAGTAAAGTTGAAATGTAGGTTAATGTTAGCACAGACTAAGCAGGAGGAATTTTATGCTGTTGTAAGGTTGTCATATGGTACACCAGTGGTCTAACATAACTCAAAGATAGCTGCTATGGTATGTTTTACTATACTATAACATTTACTTTAAATGTTAAATTGTGAATTCCAAATAAACCACTGAATATGCAAATCAGAGATACAACTTAGGAGTCAATTTTTTAAAAGATACAAAAATTACAAATCCATAACATCTAGAATATATAAGTAACTTGCCTTTCCCCCAAAATGGAATCAGCAAATGAACAAATAAATGGAACTCACAATTCCCAAACTAAGAAGTACAAATAGCCAATAAATATATGCAGAATGTCATCCTTAGTCATCAGAGCTTTGTGGAGAGTCTATCTCACTCCTGTCAAATGGCTAAGAAAAAAAAAAAAAGCAGCAGACACTGTTGGTGCTAGGGGAGGCTAAGGTAGCATTTGAGAGGCTGTAAACCAGAGTAGCCACTATGAAGTCAGTATGGATGCTCTTTAAAAGGCTAACACTAGAACTACCATGTGGTCCAGCTGTACCAGTCCCAGGCTCGCGTCCATAGGAAACGAAGTGAGCACAGCACAAAGGCAGCCACACCCATGTGCCTGTAGGAGACCTGAAAGTAGAAGGGGGATGTTGGGGAAGAAGAAAGGAACGATGGAAGGAAGAGGAGGGAAAGGCCAAAGAGGAATGGGAGGTGGATCTGAGTAAAGTACCTGGTATACATGCATGGAAAAGTCATAACAAAATCCATCAATATATGCAATACATATATAACCATAAAATACAACGCCAAACAAGCAGACAGAAAAGTGTGTAGAGTAACAAGTCATAGGAAGAATGAACAATAAAACATAACAAGATGCTAACATTATACCAGATTAAAAGATCATTCCAATGAAAAGGATATGATTTTCAAAATGCATTTTAAAGGCAAATCTTACCTTATGAAGAATTTTTTAAAAAAATATATAAATCTACAATATATAATGTATCGAGACAAAATTGCAAACATCTCAAAAGAAGTCAGAGAAACTCTTGAATAAAAAGGAAGGCACTCCGCAAATTTGTAGTCTTCACATAGAAACTGGGATGCTACATTGATTAACATAAGCTTTTAAATGTGACTCTGGAATATTGCACTGGTGTTTCCCCTGAGATGAAGCAACACACCAGGGTATCAAGAAAAGGTAAACACATTCACAAAAGGTAAACAGTATCAGCTTGGGATCACCAGGCCTTTCATCAGCCTCTTAGCCCAGCAAACACAATCTTGTACAAGAATGAGACCACACTGCATGACTGTCCTTCCTTAGAACTTCCAATGAAACCCTGAGGCATAGAAAGTGCCAGGACAAAGGTTATCATCCACACAGGCAAAACTCAGAAGTGAGTCCAATTAACCCCTCTTGTGCCAAAGCTTAGAAAAACAGACGATGAAAAGAAGTGGACTCATTCTTTTCCTTCTCCCTCTGTATCATAGATAATCCATAATGGCTGTGATTCATAGCCAGTGGAGTCAGATATCTGGTCACTTCCAGCTATGGTACACTCAACAATGCATCTTCTGATTGTCCTTCTTCCCAGTGTATCCAAGAGCAAATACATGATACTGCACCGATTCATGCCAAGTTACTCATATAGAAACAGCAATCTTAGTGTCTGAGTTATGGGCAATTTAGATGATGACAGATGACAACCTTTCTTGAAAGTCAAAGGAACTCCTTAACAACAGGAATGCCCAAAATATTGAAAAAAGGAACAACTCACTTTTAATAGTACTAAATGCTTTGAAAAATACAAGAAAAAGGATAGTTCCTTTGTATGCCAGCAATAATTCCATTAAAATTATGTTAATAATTTTAAGACTTAATCTAAGAAGTACATTAAAGTACTTAATCTAAGAAGAAGATTAGACCATAGGAGACATAAAGTAATGGGAAGACATGCTAAATTACACAGCAGAACACCCAAATAGACATGCCAATTGTACAGAAATTAGTAAATTTAATGTAATCACAATTAAAAGTCTAACTTTGGCATCCAAACAAGAGAAACCAATGAGGTTAAAGACTGTTCTGGAATCCATGTCTCAAATAGATTGCGTTTTCCTTCACTATCACATTCACCTCACTGGTGACTGTCCCTCAACATCTCATGTTTGCTATGGTGGATTTCAAAATGTATGTTGTATTCTGTAATCATTTAAGTAAGATACAATAAAATTGGTAAAGCACACAAGAAAGTCTAACTTTGAAGATTCAGTTTATTTCTTATTTTATGCATATGAGTTTTTTTGCCTGCATGTATGTATGTGTAATATGCATTTGCCTGGCCCCTGTGGAAGCCAGAAGAGGGCATCAGATACCAAGAAGCAAATCAGGGTCCTCTGTAAGTACCGCATGCAATCTTAACCATAACGTACTGAGCCGTCTCTCCAGCCCCAAGTCTTTTAGACCTAGCAGCATGTGAACTCATGAAAATAGGACAAGATGCTTTGGGAAAACATAAGAAATCCTAAGTAACCATAAGAGACAGCTGGGTTTGTTACAAAGCTATTAATTTAGGATCCCCAGTTAACAGAGCCCTGGGAATCTGGCCGGAGTAAGGACAGATATAACACATGTTGAGTGGCATAACTGAGCAGTGGAGAATTAGTCGATAGTTTTTACAATAGCCACACAACTGCCCAGTTGTTTGGGAACAAATAGATTCTCTCTTCACACTCCACAGGATAATAAATCCCAGATGCCCTAACAGAGTCTGAGGTTGGGGTGTTTTCTTCCATAAGGTTTCTTGTATGTAATGCTCTCCATTTTTCTTTATTTCCTTTAGTTTCCCCCAGGGGAATGAGGAATAGATGGCATTTGAGAGCGATAATAGAGGAGGTATATCAGGCTGGAGCTCTGCAGTGTATGGGGTTCAATCGCAAGCATTGCCAAAGGAAAGCAGGGCTTATCAGAAATTAATTAGCTTATTTAGTAAACAGTATTGAGCTCCTGCCCAGTGCCAAACACCATTTATAGTGTTAGGATGCAGCTGTGAACAACAGCAACAGTAACCACGAGCAGCTGCCTTCTTGGAGCAGACGTTACAGTGGGTAGGTGAGAGACTGTATGGAACATTAGAGAGTAGGCTGTGTCATGTGTTCAATGGTAGCATATCCCAGAGGGATGGATCTAAAGCAGAAACATGGGTGAGAATGGCAGGCTTCAGAAAGAAGGCATCCCAGTCACCAGGGGGGCTGTTTGTCTCTTGTGTTGGAGTCTTTATAGGATAGAATCTAGAGGGGAAATTGTAGTAGTTCTCTTGGGAAGCTAATCAGTCCCTGTGAACTGATAAAGCAGTGAGCTTTGCACTTCAAGCACTCTCCATGGCTTCCGTTTGGTCCCATTACCTGGGCTCCCATCATGTTATTCCCTCTGCCTAAGCCCTCACCCGAGGCTACCTAAATGAGCTTCCTAGTCTTGGACTTTCAACATTTGAAACTGTTCCTAGTCTTGGACTTTCAACATCTCAAACTGTGAGATAAACAAGGATCTTCTTTCTACATTTTTGGCATCCAGTATTTTATTGTAGCAATGGAAAATGGAGTAACACAGAAGCTGACATAGGAGTAGAGATGTGGCAAGAACACACAGTTATGTGGGTGTATTCTTAGGTAGAGGAAACAGCACAGAAAGGTCTGGAGTGAGCATGGAATGCCACAGAGTCTAGCTTTTATAAAATTCCATGGACAGGGAGGGAGTGGAGGGGGAAAGAGAGCAACACCAAAACTATATGCATCTTGTAGGACTTTATAGGGCATCTGAAGACTGCAGTTGGTGCCTTTGAGTTAGGGAGCTATTGGGAAGTGAGCCAACAATCATTATGGGAACTGTGAGATAGCTCAGCAGGTAAAGGCACTTGCTGCCAGGCCTGATGACTCAAATTTGTTCTCACATTCTTATATGTAGGAGAAAACCAACTCTCCCAAGTTATCATTCGACCTATGTGTGGCAATTTTGTAAAAGATCATTGTGGTTGCTTTATATATAATTCACGAGATTAAATCAGGCAGGCAGCTGCTTTTCTACAAGAAAAGAACAGTCATGGTGGAGCCCAGGATGAGGGCAGGCCAGTTGCTGGGAGGGATTTGATTTCTGCAGGTATTTTGAAGACAGTGCTGGTACAATTTATTGACAAGATGTGAGGAATATAAGAGGAAATGAGTCAGAAAGGCTCTAAGAGCCTCACATCATCGCTCAAAAAGGTGAATCTGCCATTAACTAAGGTGGAGAGGTATCTCGGTTTGCTTTCTGCTGATGTATGTACCTATCGCAGAGCAGGTGATTCGTAGATAGAAGTTTGTTTAATTCTGAGTTCTAGGGTCTGGGAAGTCCAAGGGTGAAGAGGCTAGAATCAGACCTATTCTGCTCAACCCTCACGTTGTGGTCCTCTCTTTCGGTAAGACAGAACGTGTTGAGACAGTTCATGTTTCTGTTCACTGTTTTTCAAGGCCACTGCTTTGTGATGGAAGCCCCACCCACAGGACAACGTCTCGTCCTAACTACCTTTCGAAGGGCCTCCTCCTAGATATGTAACATGTGAAATTTGGAATTTAACTGCTATGACAAAACTTTTGGAGTACACATTCAAACTATTTGAAAGATATCAGCTCTTCCTTAGTTTTGGACCTACTAAATTTTAAATACTTAGTAAGTTTTGCTGTAAAATCGTTTCGCAGTTTTAGAATTCAGTAACTAGATAAAAATGAACACATAATCTGAGTATGATCAAGTCATAGGTAAGCTATAAGAATAAACAATGAAACAATAAACTATTTCTAGGAATCACCATAATTATATAACATTTTATAATAAAATTATATTTATGTATATTGTACAATTAAAAAAATTGAAATACTAAAAATATGGTAAAATTTACATTTTACCTTATTAGTTTTGACTCCTCCTACAGTGATAAAATACCTGACAAATGCAGCTAAAGGAAGAAAGGGATCTATTCTGCTCACAGTTTGAGGTGCAGTCAGTCTGTAATGGCTGGGTAGTCAGAACAGCCAAAGCTAGAAACAGCAGATCATATTGTGTCCACAGTTAGAAGAGACCAGTTAGTACATGCATAGTAGTTGCCTGCATATCTTTCCCATTCTTATATAATCTAGGAAAGTCGTTGCCCAGGGAAAGGTGCCACCCACAGTGGGCAGGTTTTCCCACTAACCCCCTCATAACCTCATGCTGACAGGTAAATTTTGTCTAGATCATCTATTATGGAGAATCCCTTTCTAGAGGGTTCTAGATTGTGTCAAGTTGACAATTAAAACTAACCATTACAACTTGTCAAATGTTAAACTCCAAAATATGGTCATAAAATCACTAATCGATGTTACTATACATAATACCTTAATATCTTATATGTCATTTATGGAATATGTAAATGAAGTCAATAGACTACTGGAAAAATCAGCGCCAATATGCATGACGTAAGAATTGCTGGATATATGGAGATTCCTGGTAAATCATAGAGTTTCCTGATAAATCAATAAGAATAAGATTAAAAATAGCCAAAAGAAAAGAGTAAGTTCAAGTCTGAATACAAAATTCCTACCAGAAAATAATAGAAACCATCAGCATACTTGTAGAAACATACCAACTGAAACAATGATATTGCTTGTGTTTGGGCAAGAGTACTCAAGTTGTGTTTTATTTATACTTTTACTGTATACTGATATTAAATTTCCTGAGCTGGTCAGGCTCTGTGCCACAGATTTGTAATCCTACTACTTGGGAGGCTGGAACAGAGGGACTGGGAGTTTAAGGTCAGTTTGGTCTCCATAGTGAGTTCAGGGCCAGTTTGGGCTGTATAAAAATGTGGTTGCCTCACACCAAAATAAAACCAAACCAAACACTCAAAACATAGAACTTAAAAATAAAATAACCATCCCAAGACTGATGTGGTTTAGAGCCTTATTATTTCATTTTATATGTTTAAGTGTTCTGACTATGTATGTGAACACACACTATGTGCATGCCTGGTGCCAGAAGCACTACAGATGGTTAGGAGCTGCCAAGTGGGTGCTGGAACTTGAACCAGGATCTTTGGCAGAGCAAAAAAAATGCTCTGAGCCATCTGTGCAGCCACTAAGTGCTTTAAACTCTAGTATTCTTTGATCAGAAGTTTTACTTTTTTATCGTTTATCTGAATGAACTACTGGCTTATATATCATTATTTATTCAAAAGAAAGTATAATCGTAACACTTTAACAGAATAGATATTAATCAAAAGTAAGGAACTAAAATAATATGAGAGACTATTCTAAATAAAATTTGCCATATCCATAGAATGTCCTATCCTAGGCATATAGAAGAGGGATGGGTAGGAGTGATGTAGGTGCAGACCTCATGCTTGGCGATTTAAAACTAAGACCTTTTCAGTGTACTTAGTACAGTGTGTGTGTGTGTGTGTGTGTGTGTGTGTGTGTGTGTGTGCAAGCACATGTATGTGTGCTGTTATATACAACATATATAAATATACAAAAATAGGTCATGCATTCAAGAGGTGGTAGTTGGAGGGCTTGGGAGAAAGTTAGAGGGTAGAAGAGCATTAGAAGTGTTGCAAATACAGTGTACTCATGTATTCAGTGCTGAATAAATTTTTTAAGCATTATATCTTTGTGCTTAACCAAGATAAAAGTCAATAAATTCCATTTTAAAAACTGTATAAATGTTTTATTTGTGGAATCAACAAACGCTATGACAAAATAAAAATTGAAATAGTTTTTCTTTGGAGGAAAAAAACCCAATATATGTATAATCCTCATAAAAAAAAGTCTAGGAGAAAGCCTTTGAAATATCCGCAGTTGCTATATCTGGAGAGTGGGGTGGAAATTTTATGTCTGATCCTTTTTGCTTAATTGTATTTTGTCTGTTTTTTTTTTTTTATACTTTGACTGGTTGAAAAGTGAAATCAATATACTAAGGAATAAAAGAAGAAAGCCCAACAGCCCTGGGTACCATCCAACTTTATATAACTCTGGGTGTTCCCAAGCCATCCAATTATGTGCTGACAGGTCACCCAGATGTTTGGGATGAGAACCACAAAATAACTTTGTCTTGGCAGTTTAGGTGTTTGGGCACACAACCTGCCCTGTATTTTATTTGGTTGCCCTCTGACAGGGCAATTTCCCTGTCACTGTCATTTTGCCTTACTGCTTGGAATTTAAGGCACGTCCCCCCACCCCAGTTTCTAATTCCATTTCCTCCATGAAAATATTCTTCAACTTGAGGGAGGATGATCATTTCACTTCGCATATAGGAAAACAGGCACAGAGACTGAATAACTGGTCCAAAGCAGCTGGAAGCCACACCTGGGGGAGATTTTACATCTAGGTTTCTCTAGCTCCCAAATCCCTCTCCACTGTAACTTCTCTTCTAAAATTCGAGTAGGAAGCAAGATGGTTTCAGGGGTCGAGACATGCAAAGTAAATGATTAGGGAACAGCTTTTCTGTACTCTCAGTTTGATGACAGCCTACGTGTGAAGCCTTTTTGGCCTCCCCCAGGTCTTCGCTAAAGTAGGTAGCACAGTACCTTAGCAGCTGCTTCGGAGGAATCATCCAGCTTTTTTGTACTGTGTCCAGTTTTAACTTCCACTTAAGCAGGGAATGTGGGCTTCCCATATACAGTTCCAATACCAATTTTGTTTTAAAATAAATCTAAATATCTCTTAAGTAGGTTTGAAGAAAATATTCAATCACTAATAGTACAGGTATCACTGTAATAGTAAATCGGTATTACAAATAAAAAAAGTATATGACGAATGTAAATATCCAGAGCTTGGGGGAAAAAAAAAAGCTGAACTAAAATCTGCCTTTCTACTGTGTTAGGTATCTGGAAAACACACAGGAAAGGATGCAGTGAACCTTTGTGAAAGCCTTGCTGGGTCTTGGTACTTTTTCTGTGGGGTCTCTGCTTAGTTCTCCTGAGAGTTCTATAGGAATTAAGGCACCCTGCTGACAAACTCGCAAGAATCCATGCTGGCTGGTGTAGAATAAGGCAACTCACTAGTAAATAGTGAACTTGGGGGTTGAACTAGAAGGTCCTGGGTTTCCCAAGGACTCTGATTTTTGACCATAGCATCTCAAGGAAATAACAAACTGTTCTGATGCTGTGATGCTGTGCTGGCGTTCCACCACACACGTTCAGGAAACTCAATGTCTGGTGCTCACCCCAGGCTGGGACCGACTGTAATAGCATGCAAGGCACATGCATCTGATTGGAGCTTTGAAGACTAGGCTAGATCCCTAGAGGGGACTCCCAGTGCATTGTGAGTGGAACAGCTTGGTGATGTTCACAGCACTAAGGTAAGTGTCTGAAACCAGTGCTCACAGATCTACTGCAGACTCCATCTTCTTTTCTCCCAGAAGCCTGGGAGGAACAGCACAGAACTCCTGGATGTTTCATCTGTTACTAATCAACTTTCAATCTTTTCCTAAATTTTCAATCTTTTCCTGGGAATGATGGGTACCATCCAAGCATTCAAGAACCTTTCCACGTCACAGCAGAAATGTCACTGAGTGGACAGTGTGGTAGCCATGATGCCTGCTCACTCCATGCTGTTGTCCTGGTTCTCTAAATTGCTGACTCTTCTTTTGAATGACTCTTTACAGGGCTTTCCACCATAGGTGCTCAAATATCAACAGTGTTTTAAAAAGTTCCCAGTAGTTGTTCTTCTTATCCAGACTCTGACATACTTTCTAGAAGAACAACAGAAGAGTTGAAAGAGTAGTGGCACCTTGTAAAACACAACAGTTCAAACTCCTCACCAGGTTTTCTAGCTTGTGTGCATATAAATTCTAGCCATGGCCTCTGCTGACCTCAGCTCTATGTTTATAATTGGCCAGATCACGTTCAGCCCCCAGGGAGATCTCAGTGCTGACCCGACATGCTTGCCATCTTTCTCCTCTTTAAGCTGACTAATCAAGGCTTTTAAACCTGACACTACAGATCTCTTTTTCCCCAAGCCCAGATGTACTCAGCTGGAGAGAGAAAGGGGCACTGTGAGTGATGGAATGACAATGTACCCAAGTTTAACCCTAGACAAGCATCCCGGGGGCTGTTCTTATCAACATCTGTATTCTGCCTCTGGCTATAGCTTCCCACCTAGAAGGTGGGTCACATTTTATCAAATTTCCAGGTCTCAGAGCCTCACAAAACCCATCATATTTTGTCTCCAATAAAACACTTTCACGTCTTCAACACCATCCAAACTCTTATCATGACTTTGTAGATTCTTAACCAATCTGGTCACTGCCCTCCCTACCTCAGAGATTATCCCCCATTTTGCTCTAATAAGAATTACTCAAAGAGTGACTAGGTGCAGATAGAACATATTTGAGAATCTGCCATCATTTCACACTTCTTTCTCTGGGTCTTTCTGTCGCCACCTCCAGAAGGCACTTCTCACCACAGCAACCAAGAACTGACTCCATTCCTTCTGAGCCTCTTACACAGTGTACCTAGTGAGCGCCAGCTGTTACTGTATCCACCTGAGACTTGAGACCCTCAGTTGTGAAATGAGGAGATTCAGTGGCTAGTGTTTATTAAGTCTAGTGGCTGGAATGTTGCTGAGATGGTTTTGTCTTGCTCATGGTTTTCAGGTCTTTTCTGCTCCTAACATAAGAGGGGAGTGGGTCTCTGACCCTCCCTCTGACCCTCCTGTTTGCTACCATAGCTGGCTCCTTGCTCATTTCCTTTCCCAAGACTTTGCAGGTACTTACGGTTATCTCTGAAGTCTCTGGATGTATTTTGTTGTAAAGGATATTATGTACCTCTGGGGTGCGTACGGTTTTATACTTGTTCCAGTGGCCTTCTAAAGCTGAAAGGTTTCTTTTCTGTGTGTTTCAAAGTCCAAGACATACCTTCTGCTGCTTAAGTCTCTATTCAGCACCTATCGTGGAGGTGGGAAGGGGAACACAGCAAAGCATGACATTCAGGAACCTACTGTTCACAGAATGAGGTCTGTGGCTTCACGCTGGGATTCAGCACTAACCCTGGCCCTGCCATCTCCTACCCCATGGTGATTTTGTGCAATTGACCTAATTTCTTAGGTTTCAGTGTCATTGTCTGAAATCTCAGCTACTAAATAGGTTACTCCGAAAATTATATTGATTAATTCAAGTGCTTAAACGAGTGCCCAGAGCACAGTTGTATTTTATAGACATATTTAGTATTACTTATTTAGTAATTATTTAAATAATATTTTATTATTCAGGATACATCTTATTCTAAGAATTATGTTATAAGCATCTCGTGATAGTAGAAATAATACCTATTGAGTACTAATTAGTTGCTCTTAGTCTTTATGTAATAATTTTTAATTTCTGACAGCAATGTGAATCTTTTGACAAATAATACTGAGGCTGACAGAAGTTCCTAATTTAAATATAAGAATTACTACTTTTCGAAGCCATACCTAGGACCCTGGTCACTCGGCACCCAGAGCTCACATTGCTTGTGTTGTACTATATCTCCTCTCGGCCCAGTTGATCTCAGGATCCCTCACTGCTAAGACATAGAGAAGATTAGGCTCAAGGTCTGGCCTAAGAAATTGTATCGAGAATAGAGTTTGTGGGTTACCCCAGTTCCTCATCCTGTCACCTTATCATTCATGGATACAATGACACTTCCTTTCTCCTACTTAGGAACACATTTTGTAAGGCATATTAGTGATATTTATAGAGACAACCTTGAGTTAGCTTTGGCAGAGACTTCCATTGTCTCTGTGTTCCTGGACCATCTTTTCAGAATGACTTGGGACAGATGACTCACATGCCCTCCAAAAGTTGCCACCCAAAGCATCCCTTAATTCTCTTGCCACCTTAGGCCTGCCTCTGTTGAAGTGGGTTGCCTAAAATCCGGGACCACACTGCTCATGGAGGGTCTCTGACCCCCTTCTCTGCAGCGTAAGTAGCAAGGCCCTTACCTCCACTGTCCACCATACCAACCCCAAATGCAGTCTATGTTGAAGAAAGCTGGTATAACTCCTTAGTCGTTATAATCCGAGACAAAGTGAACAAATAGGTGACCTTTTGATGGAAGAGTCTCTACAAGACATCTTCAGTTCCGTTGGAAAGCCTCTGCTCTGCTCTCCAACAACACACCTCACAGAAACACCATGACCCTAATCAGTCATCTATGGCTTGGGATGCATGGGCATTTGTTTCCACAGGTTATCTCTGAACACAGTTATGAGGAAAGAAGGTTTCACTAAAACAGCATGTGGTGGGATGACGTTTCATTCTCCATATGCAGGGTTGGTAATGACTCTCTGAACCCACACAAGACTCACTAACTTTCCCCCAACCAGGACAAAGATTTCTAGAAGTAACTATACACAAACACACACACACACACACACACACACACACATACACATGCACACACACATATATACATATATACATACACACACACACACACCACACACACACCAGAAAGAGAAAAGTTATAATTCTAGAGATCAGGATGTGAACGAAGCCACGGTTCCTATGGAAGATCTTGGAGAATCTCCTTCCATGTTTTAGTTTCCAGAGTCTGCTGTCTTCCTAGAAAAAGAGCATGCAACCTTCCAATGTCTATCCTTCTCCTGTCACTGGTAATTCACCCTTTTTGACTTGGATACCCCTTATTCTCTTGGTAGAAGGTCCCTTGAGGTTATATTGCATTATACCAATGATTTGAGGTAATTCTTCCATCTCAAAATATTAATCCTGCCTGTAAAAATCTCTTACTACATCAAAGAACATTGGAAGATTTTTGAGGTAGACATCCCTTTGTTGTGTGTGGTAGCAGGAGGCATTGTTCTGCCTATAACATGTTCCCCACAGTGTCAATGTTGTCTGAATGACGTATTTCTTGTGTTGAAAACAAGACTATCCACAGGTCTAGGGCCATATGCTTCTCAGTCTCTTCAGCAGGAAGCATGGAGACAGGATGTATCCACCTTGCCCAGAAGCCTCTGGGAAACTCATCTCCTGCTTGCCCAGCCTCGAGTTTAGCCTCTGGCTCTCCCTTTAGAGCTTTAAAAGCAGAAGCTGAAGCAGAATGGGGGCTCAACTTCCTAGGGTAGAAATGTAGTTTGGGTGGCTCTCTGAAGAAAATTCAGAATGTTGGTGCCAGGAAGCCCCGAAGGTTGGACACTGGACACAAGGACAAGGGAGCCAGTTTCCCCCACACAGCTCTCAGAAGTCACCTGGAAAATTACTGAGAAGTGAAACAACTACACACTTGTCTCTCTCCCTTTGTGACTCCTGGCTGCGCTCACAAACATCTAGCAGAAAGTTCTATCTTTTGGGGATTAAGTGTCAGAGACGCAGGTGGGGCAGGTTTAGGGAGAAACTAACATCCTTATAGCCAACAACATCCCAGGGCAGAGGGTAAGTGAGTGATTGCTCTCCTACCAGCATTATCTTATACTTTATTTTATTTTAATCATCAGGAATCAATCCCTGTAAATATTTCTGAATTTACCGTATTATGCTGGTGTCTCAGGGCCAGTTTCCCATAAATGGTGCATGCATTCAAATGTACCAGTTGTTGACTTTTCTGCTACACAACCTTCCAGAGGGCTAGAAATGTTTCTCAGCTTTCCTCATCTTCAGCATTTGTTTTATGGAAGAGCATTTTTGAAAGTTACCTTTTCTTTCTCTTTCTTTCTTTCTTTCTTTCTTTCTTTCTTTCTTTCTTTCTTTCTTCCTTCCTTCCTTCCTTCCTTCCTTCCTTCCTTCTTTTCTTTCTTTCTTTCTTCCTTCCTTCCTTTCTTTCTTTTTTTTCTTTTTTTAAGATAGGGTATCCTCTGAGTAGCCCTGGCTATCCTAGAACTCACTCTGTAGACCAGGTTGGCCTCAAACTCAGAAATCCGCCTGCCTCTGCCTCCCAAGTGCTGGGATTAAAGGTGTGCGCCACCAGTACCTGGTTGAAAGTTACCTTTTCTACACACATTCCATGGAATCCTTTCTAAGAACAACATGGAACTTTACCTGAGCAAGCTTATTGGGTTATTGGCTCCCTAATCTAAGACACGGAGACCTTTTACACTTAGATCTGCTAACTAACAGCACGTGTCAGTGAGCTTTGCCTTGGAAAACATTTCACCACAAAGTGTTTTCCTCGGTGCTGTCCCATGTGGCAGCCTTGGGGAGCTGTAAATGAACCTTTTTCCTTCTAGGTTGCAAGTGCAAATTTGCAGTTTCTTTTGTTGGTGTTGTTGCTCTCTGTAATTATAGAATCCCTGAGTTTGCAGGAAGCACGAGTGTTGTTTAGTCTAGTCTTTATTTAATATATAAGCAATAGCCACCAGTTTTAGGGAACTTACTGCTTTGGCGTCAGTCTGCTGTTGGTATGTACTAAATACTTCCAACCGTTCTTAGTCTGTAATGGTGAGGAGGCCGTCTTCCCATCCCTTCATCCTATTTCTGACCTTGAAGCACAGTCATAGAGAGACACTTAATCAACATCACGCATTTCCAAAACAATGTGGGCTAGCTCTCCTTTCCATCATAAGAGGCACTGGACCCTGAGAGTAACTTAAATTGCTTAAAGCCCACCCTGGATTTACACATATGTCATCTAATTGGCAAAGGCTTAAGATACAAAGAGTTGTTACCACTTCCAGGTGAGTAAACAAATTCAAGCAAACCTATTGATTCCTTAACTCATGTCTAATGTTAAGGCTTTGTGACAGAAAGAAGGTATAAGGCAATATATAGGACAACATTTGTCTCCAAGCTGCATGGAGCCTACGATCTCATAAGAATGTAAAGAAATTAATGCCTATGCATACCTACAGGAGGAGATAGAATAAATAAATATGTAATAAATAAAATGTAATAAAGAAGAGATTCTAGGTCTCAGGGGCTATGGATACAGACCGAGTGTTTGTGAACAGGACAATCTGAAATCCAATATAAGTGAAGTCTGGGAGGCAGGCAGAGAGTGAATTAGATGCACATGCTGAGGCAAAGCACGTGGGGGACACGTGATGTTTGGTGGGTATAAACAGGACTCCACAGAGTGACAGAGGCTGAGCGAGGCTTGCTGGTACAGCTAGCAGCACAACGCTTATGGGTCTCGAGTCTTTGCTGATATTTGCTTCCCGGAGAGAGATACAACCAAGAACTTCTCCTGGTGTCTCTCTGGGTTCCTTCTGCTGAGCTGAGGCTGAGGCTGGCTCTCTCTGCTAGATCACATCACCACTGTTGCTAATCGCACTCTACTGAACTGGACTCCTCATGTATCCGTGAAGTATTTTTAAGTGGATCAAGCTGCTAGTGCCTTCTAACCTATGAACTGAACTGTTGATTTCCAGACAACAGAGATGGGGAGTTGTTCCAAAGAACCTTTCTAAACAGGTCCACTTCCCCCCACCCCCACCCAGTATACTTTGTTTTCCAATACCTCTACTGGGTGGTGGATTACAAGAAAGGCTAAAGTGTTTTAAGAACCATCATTAAAAATAAGATTTGAAAAAAATTAAAGTTGCAACAGCATTTTAAGAAGAGTTGTGAGTTTTTTAAGTAGACGATGACATATTTTTGCAAAAGTCGGTCTTTTGCTACACTGTGCAGAACAGATCGGACTGCAGAGTGGGTACAGTGACCTGAAGGAGACAAGATCAGTGACTATTCAGAAACTGAGGGGGAGAAAACAGCAAAGTGAAGCTCAGTGGCTACAGAGATGGGGATAAGTAAGAATTTGGAAAGGAAATTGTATGGGCTTTAAGAATGAATTGAAACAAAGAATAAATAGCAAATGTTTGTGACTCTAGTCTAAGTGGCTTCTTCAGTAGTTGAGCCATGTATTATAGGGGAAAAGAAGCAAGGAGGGACGCATTTTAGAGATAAAATAGAAAAGGGGGTGAGGTTTCAAAAGATATATGGCTTGAAAGAAAAACCTTTTTTTTTTTTCTGTATCCAACATAAGTGGCCGTAGTCTGTTGATTTGTTCATTTGCATAAATAAATACAAGCATCCACTTTGTCATATACACTGAAGTGGCGAATGGAAACATGGGTATGTAAGATATGATGCCACTGTATAAGGAGATATCCACTCCACACAGCTCAATTGACAACTGGAGCATAGTTAATATCACAGTGCATATTATGATAACAACATCCAGATGATCCTAAGGGAACTAAGAAAATGGGCGACTCTGATAGACAAGGAAATACATATTTACACCATTAGGGCAGTGTGGCTTGTGGCCATCATAGGAGATAGTTTCATAAGAGACTTTGGGTCCCAGGTAAGTGCTTGCCAAAAGATAAAAGGTGAGGTGGGATTCTAGGAAAGGGTATATCAAAAAACAAAAAACAAAAAAGCATGAAGGGCTTGCTAAATGAACTCTGGCTGGTCCTGTCTACTGGAATGTAGACATTAATGGAAGAAATCAAGGAAGAAAGGTAGAATGGGATCTGATCGATGAGAGCTTTTATGGCATTTTAGAAGCTGGTGCTTTATCCTTTAAACATAATGAGTCTTTTTTTTTTTTTTAAATAAATTTCCAACATCACTATACATAAAAGTTTAGGGATGTTGTGGTACATCTCCAACCCAAATATGCCCCAGCAATGAAAACACAACTCAATTATTATGAATACAAGCTGTGAGCCTAGATTGGGCAGATCTATCACTACACTACCATCTTCTCTATCTATGAGACCCCTTATAACTTGCGGTTTCTCCAGGCCACGTGCTTCTGCTCTGCTTTCCTTCCACCCCCTCCTCTGTCCCCCCTCACCTCCATAGTCTTCTCTCTCTCCTTTTCTCCCCAAACCTTCAGCTCCACCCTCCCCTCTTTCTCTACCCAATCACTGGCTCTTGCCTTTATTTTATCAGTTAAGGTGGGAAGGAGGTGTACAGGAAATCAGCTGAGTGCTAACTCATTCCTTGTTCTCAGCCCCTCACAGGAGAATGGAATTAACATCAAATATAATTAGCCCCAGGGCTATCCACAACATAGGGATATATTGGAGATTATGGCAAACACTAGAGAAGCAAACAATGAAAACTGGAAAGGATAATTAAATCTGGAACATATTAATCTAAAATGTTTGTTGGTCTGTGAGGTATATAGATCCAGATGATAATGAAGGGATGTTGCTATTTCTAGTCCAGCAGCCTGCTGGCTGGCTGTGGTGTTTTGAATAGGTATGTGCTTGAATGCTTGGCCATAGGGAGTGGCACTATTAGGAGGTGTGGCCTTCCTGGAGGAGGTGTGGTTTTGTTAGAGGAAGTATGTCACTGTGGAGGTGGGGCTTTGAGGTCTCAAATATTCAAGCTATGCCCAGTGTGAAAATACACACAATCTCCTAGCTACCTTCGGGAAAAGACATAGAACTCTCAGCTCCTCCAGCACCATTTCTGCCTGCATACTGCCATCCTTCCCACCATGATGAAAATGGACTAGACCTCTGAAACTGTAAGCCAGCCCCAATTAAATGCTTGCCTTTATAATAGTTTCCTTGGCCATGGTGTCTCTTCACAACAATAAAACCCTAACTAAGACACTGACTGTACTAGTCTGAAGTTTCAGCCTCATACAGGGATTCCCTATGATATACATATATCATAGGGATATATGTGTGTATATATCATATATATACACATACATATATATGTATATGGCATGGAATATATGTTGTATATATGGCTATATATCATATAAGTGAAATATATATCACATAAGTGAAATATATGGGATATATAGATATTGAGACTGACACATTAAATTGGACACATTAAAATGAACACATCTTGGAGGACTGAGGACAGTGATTCACTGGGGAGAATTATCCTCATTTTCCTCTGGATCTGTATACCTCATAGACCAACACACACTTTAGAATTAATATGTTCCAGATTTAGTTATCTTTTCCAGTTTTCATTGTTTGCTTCTCTGGGGTATGTCGTGTGTGGTGTGTGTGTGTGTGTGTGTGTGTGTGTGTGTGTATGTGTGTATGTGTGTGTGTGTGTGTGTGTATGTATGTGTGTCTTATGCCTATCTGATCATGCTGTGAGATACTGTGAGGACCAAGACTATACAAAAGCTATACATTTCCTAAATTCCTCCTACTGTTGCCCACTGAATGATAGTTATTTAACAGAGGGATTCTCACTATGTACAGTGATTGTCTACAAATTGGCTTGAATTCATGACAGCAAAGACAAGGTCAGTGTAAATTCTGCTTTGAAAAGTTCAATTTCCCTAGAGCAATTTACTTTTGAAAACTAATTATTCCAATATTATAGACAAACCCCAGCAAAAGGCATTTGGTGGAAATCACTTACACTCTTCTTGGACATGTGCTGCCAGAATTTACTGATATGCGGTGGGAAGTAGATGACCAACGCCACCACCTGCTAGCCCAGCCATCTGGAATACCTTGCCTTGCTACCTGAGCTTTATGTGGCTACCTGTAAAAGTGGTCAGCCCATCATGTTACAGCCCAAAAACGTTTTGCAATGTTCTAAAAGCAGGGAACAGAATCATCATTATGCGCTGTTCACATAGTTGATCTCTGAATTCCTAAAAATTTAGATATGGTACTAGTCATGCATGGGCCATTGCTATTGTCCTAACACATGCCACCTGTAGGTAGTTAGAGAACTCTTGAGGGTTGGGTGGGAGAGGTTTCCACTCAGGTAGGTTTTAAGTCTGGGTTTCTGCATCTTTTAACTTCCTAACAACAGATAAGTAACTTCATTTCTCAGGACCTATTTCTATCACATGTATAAAATCCTTATTTCACTGGGCCAAGCAATGATTCAAAGGATGAGCTGGCATGAAATTTAAAAAGATAGTCAATATTTTCCAAGCCTTTCCATCCTTTTAACCCTCTTTCCCGATCAACTTCTCCCTTTGATCAATAGTATGTTTTTCTCTCTAATAAAGAGATCTAGGGAGTATGTTTTCAACAATTTTTATGAAAGACATTTATTAGGCCATAAAAAAAGCAATGTTAACATTTTTACCCACTTGCTAGGACATGAAGTTCTACAATTCCTTTTTATGGGTAAGCTTGTTTTTCTTCATTTTTTCATTCTTCTCCTGCACTCAAAGTTAGCCCAAATATGGTAACAGTAAGTCATTCCGTCTGGGTTAGTGCATGTCCCTGTAGGTTAGATACTCCTCAGTCCCCTTGTTCATTTTTGAGATGGGAATTAGCCAGCTCATCATTTGAATCATTGCTTGGCCCATGAAGCTGCTTGGGACTTTAATTCCATCTCTGGTTTTCAACCTTTAAATCTCCCACTCCAGAGATGATCAGGGCTCTGCTGGCTTTTGTGGAACAGCAAACAATGTTTTTCAACTTTGCCTAACTGTGCTTGCCTCTGCTTTTTCCCCCTGAGTGATTGCAGCTTCTCTCCCATTGCAAGCCACAGGCCACAGGGAGCTTCTTTCCCCTTTGACTACCACCTCCACTTGTCGCTTTTAATCCATCTTAATGAACACGTCTTGGTGGTTGGAGGACAGTGATTCTGTGGGGATGACTGAGTTTTTATGGTTTCAGTTAAGATCGTGAGGTGCCCTCCCAATAAGCAATGTTTACGTTTTAAAAACAAATCTTTGAAAACCTTTTATAAATCCCATCAAATCTGCAAGCATAGAGACTTTGGCTGCTTCACCCTTTCTTCTTCTACGCTGGTCCACCAAAAGCTTCAGAGGCCACAGTGGACCTTTGTCAGTCTTTAAAGGATGTAACCGTAATGGACAAACTTTTTGGTATCATGATCTTGAGAGCAGATGTTGGCTAAATCAGTATGTGGAGGAATTTCACAGGGGCAGGGGCCATGCCTCCATTAGTAGATGTAGCAAGATGTATATACCTCAGTAGATAGCCAGCCAGGGGGGATTTGATGCCAAGAGAATGCAAAACAGCTTGGGGTGGTTCATATAACAAGATGTCATGGACGGAGAGAACTGTTTTACAATTCCATGAATACTTATCTTGGCTCATCTGTCAGTATGGTACTGGTCTTTAACATCTGTCTGAATATGGGGATAAACCCCCAGGATCTCCCTTATTCATTAGGCAAGTACTTTACTACCAAGTTGCAGAATAGGCTTCCAACCTCCGCCTCCTGCCCCGCCCCATTTTGGAGTGGAGGATACATCAAGAATATCTCCAACTCTAGCAGCAGGCAGCTGTGCTTCAGTGATATTACTTTCTTTGTAACTTTGTGGTTGTCTTTTGCCACTCATGGTTCTCTACGGACATGCTAATCTTCTCCCTATGAGAGCTATGTAAAATGTCCTTGTAAAACACACTTATGTGATTAAAATGATTAAGGGTGTTACAAAAAAAGAATGAAAATGCCGATGTAATTGGTGCAAACACACATCAACAAACTCACAAAAGTGATACACATATAATTAGAATTGGGAAATCTAATGAGTTGAATGAGAGTGATGCTTTAAACTTTCTATTGACTTTTTGATTTATTATTTGAGAATTTCATACACATGTAGTTTGTTTTGATAA
>JADRCD010228293.1:0-28109 GCA_019843815.1 Montemys delectorum | reverse complement strand
TCGCGAGAGTCCAAGTTGAGAACATGGCGACGTCTAATCTGTTAAAGGTAAGCCCCCCCACCACCACCACTGGCTGCAGCCCGGCTTCTGCTCGGCCACCGGCGCGCTCAGATCCTCGGGAAGGACCGGGCTCCGTGGGAGCGGCGACGTGCGAGCGTCGTTCGGGCTTGTCCACCGGAACGGGAGCCCCGGGTGGCTGTTGCCCGAGCACCCCGACGCCCGGCCCTGGCCTCGGGGTCCTCCCGCTGGCTGGCCGGCTGACTCGGAGCGATGCTTTCCAGGGACCAAGCCAGGCTGGGAGCGAGAGCAGTGCTGCTGGGCCGCACCAACCCACCATGGTGACCCTGGGAGTCCGGTTCTTCTGAATGGAGTGTCAAAGACATAATGGGAAAAATCCCAACAAGATGCTACCTAGGGTGTTTCAGTGGCTAGCGCCCCCTCCCACCATCACCCCAGCCCATTAATTTCTTGTTCACACTCTGCAGGAAATTCGAGTCAGACAGCAGTGCCTCCCACTTCACCCCCTTTCTCGATTTTCTGAGTCTTACACCTTCCCTCCAGGTCTCTCACGATCGACTTCCTATTTCCACCCCCTTTTTTTTTTCTGTTCCTTGAGGAAACTGTCTATCTCCCAACCCCGACCTCCCTTATAGGACCTCGATGGCACCCGATGAAGTCCTCCACTATCCATCATTTCAGGGTGTAGAAAAGTTTTCATTAAAGAAAGCATTGAAAAGTTTTAAATACCAGTAGAGTCCCAGGGCGGGCAGATTCTCTATAATCATTTTTTTTTTTTAAATGAGGCTTGAAGACACGAGGCAAGTTTGTGTTTTTAGTAAGAATTTTGTCCTCAAAGTACTAACTGAAATGAGGCTAGTGACTATCTGAGGGGACGTAAACACCATGTTCTCGGGCTGTGAGAATGAATAATAATAATAGAAAATGCTCCCTCTCCCCTAAAAAAAGGGTCTCATTGGCCCGACTTGACAGAACTTGCTATGTAACCCAGCTGGCCTCGAACTCACAGAAATCCTTTGTCTACACTGAGATTGAAGGCCTGCCAAACCATTTGAGGGGAATGGAAAATCCTACCTGACTGGGCCAGGAGTAAAGATAGCTAGTATTTTTAAAGCTCTGTATTCCAATATGGTAGTGCAAACCTTTAGTCTCAACATTTTTTTTTTTTTTTAATTTTTATTGTTATATGTAAGTACACTGTAGCTGTCTTCAGAAACGCCAGAAGAGGGCAACAGATCTCATTACTGGTGGTTGTGAGCCACCATGTGGTTGCTGGGATTTGAACTCAGGACTTTTGGAAGAGCAGTTAGTGCTCTTTTTTTTTTTTTAAAGATTTATTTTTATTTATTTTATGTGTATGAGTACACTGTAGCTGTACAGATGGCCATGAGCCATCTGCACACACATGATAATGTGTGTGGCTGCTGGGAATTGAACTCAGGACCTTTTGCTGGCCCCGCTTGCTCTGGCCCCACTCTCTCCAGCATAATTCACTGTAGCCGAAAAGGGCCATCAGATCTCACTATAGGTGGTTATGGGTGGTTGTGAGCCACTATATGGTTGCTGGGATCTGAACTCAGGACCTTCAGAAGAGCAGTCAGTGCTCTTACCTGCTGAGCCATCTCTACAGCCCTAGTCTCAACATTCTTGAAGCTGAGGCAAGCTGATCTCTGAATCAGGCCAGTCAGGGCTGTCATTAGAGCCTATCTTAAAGCAAGCAAAAAAAAGAAGTACTGTAACTTCATGACGATACATTGGAAAAACTAGTAACTGACTCGGCAAAGTCAGTTGCCAGAAATACGAATTTTCAAAAAGATGGTTTTATGAGATAATGACTGTGGGAAAAAGCAGATGTCCTAAATGAATATTATGTAGTATGTGATTTATTTGTTTGTTTATGTTTTTGTTTTTGAGGTAGATTTTTGTAGCTTTGGCTGGCCTTGGTACTCAGTGTGTAGACCAGGCTGGTTTTGAACTCAGGAGAGGTTTGTAGAGTGCTGGGATTCAGGGTGTTCCCCACCAGGCCTGGCCGATAGTCTGATTTTAGCACTGTTGTAATATGAAGGACATAATAAACAGACATTTGATTCTGTTATCTACATTGTCAAACATTTACCTATTTTAGTGGTTGGAACTTTTGGGGAGAGAAATTGCAAATACTCACATTTTGAAAATTACTAATCATAAAATGGGGGAGACATAAAAAGATTGTCTTTGGGATATGTGAGGACCTGCCAGGGTCCATCTATGATGTAATTTATGGAATTATTAAATCCAGGGCAGTTACTACCTTGAGTAGCTATAGAGTTTACTGGGGAGTGGCCAGATTAGCATATTTTTTTGTTGGATTAGTATATTGGCTTATTTGAGAAGTGCCTTGGATTTCTGCAACGAGATTTTACCAGAGAGAAACTTAGCATGTCCATCAGTCAGAAAGGGAGATGTAGGCCAGCCAAGAGTGCAGTTGAGTCAGTACCCGCTCTACCAGCTGTGCCTGCAACATGCTGACTAATGAGCCAGAACCCACCCCTCAAGGATACCATCCCAGTTTACTTGTGGCTTGAAGAAAGGTGGTGTTTTTGTTTTGTTTCATTTGTTTGGGGGTAGGTTGTTTTGTTTTTATAGTTGACAGAATTCAGAGAAATAACTCCTAGTACATTTGAGGAAATAAGATTAGAAACTTTCTTTATGAAATTTCTAAGAATCTGATGCAATAAGACTTGCTTTTATATTGGCATTTTATTTTATTTGGGATCATGTTTTCTGGTTAGATAAAGTGAACTGTCATTGGATTTTGGCAGTCTTTTGAGTATGGAAAGATGTGTGTAGTGCATTTTGACATACAGTTATCAGCTGGTTAAATCTTCTGACTCCTTCCATGTGGGAACTTTCTCTGTTTTCTTTTCCTTACAGTCTAGCTGTAGAACATTCCTAGCAATCTTACAGCACCATTTCATCTCCTGTTTTGGATTACTTGATACTTAATTCTACCTGTTCTTTTTCTTTTGCAATTGTTATCTGAGCCCAGAGTGCTCATTCTCTTCAATTTCAGTTCTCTCCTACTCCAAATAGCAATTGTTCAAATGTTTTCCTCTTAGTTCCTAGCATACTAACTAGCAATTTCCACATTTATTTATTTCCGTTGGCCACTACCACGCATCTTTCTGGTTTCTCCATATGGCCCTATAGCTCTTTTTGAGGCTGCCCTCCACATGTTTTGTTTAGCCTCCAGTGTCCTCCAGGACTTGGTGTGGCATGTCTCCCTCCTGCTGCTCTTTTCTTTTCCCTGTCTAACTATGAGAAGGTTTGTATCTCTTGTGCCCTGCTAAGATTTTTCCCGTGGGCCCTTGGTAGCCCTTTTTTCGTTTAATTGACCCATTCAGTTAAGTGGGTCAGAGATAAGAGCCTGAACAGTAGTGATGCCCGGATTGCCAAACCAGATTCTTCTTGATAAGGTTCACCCTCTTGTCTAGTAGTATTTCTTATTCTCTGCTGTTTCTCTTTATGTGATTTTTTTTTCTCATTGTTACTGTCTTCCCCAATCACTTGTTTTTCACTAACATCCAAATTATTTCTCTGTATTCAATCTTCAGCTCTTTCTGTCTTTATATTTTGTTGTTCTGCTGCAGTTATAACACCTCTTTCATAACTTTATCTCTTAGTGCTAATCTGATCTCTAGACCTTATCACTTTCTTGCTTAGCTGTGGTCCATCGTGCCAATCATTTGAAACCATCTCAGTTGGGTGTTTTTGTTTGTTTGTTTGGTTGGTTGGTTTTTCAAGACAGGGTTTCTCTGTATAGTCCTGGCTATCCTGGAACTCACTTTGTAGACCAGGCTGGCCTCCAACTCAGAAATCCGCTGGCCTCTGCCTCCCAGGTGCTGGGATTAAAGGCGTGCGCCACCACTGCCTGGCTTAGTTGGATCTTTTAACAAGAAACTGAAAAGGAACTGAGATGGGAGGCCCAGCTTTTTCTCAGTGCAAACTTTCGTCATTTGGAAAGAAGGAAAAAATAAGAGTACAAATAAGCGAGTCTGAGTGTCTAGAATTTATTCATTCTTAAAGTTTTTTTTTTATTAGACACCAACATGCAATGGCACCCTAAGGAATTCAAAGACATATATAATAATGCCCATGCTCTGTGGAAGTTTGTCATATTCAAGATTATACAGATGGTTTTCTCTTAAGGCAGAAGAAGTTTCAAAAATGTTACTATGTACTATTTGTGCCTAACATGTAATATTACTACATGATAGCAGTAGGCGTTTGGGGCAAGACAGACTAATTTAGAGTAGCCTTTGTAAGTGACTATAAGAAACATTACTTCTCCCAGCACTTGGGAGGCAGAGGCAGGTGGATTTCTGAGTTCAAGGCCAGCCTGGTCTACAGAGTGAGTTCCAGGACAGCCAGGACTACACAGAGAAACCCTGTCTTGAAAAACAAAAAACAAAGAAACATTACTTCCTTTTAGTCTTATATGATGGTTGTTAGTAGTAGTTCATAACTTTCGGTGCTGTAGACCCTTTTACATTTTTACATGAATTTATCATTTGATAAGCCTGCTGATTCTGAATTCTAGTGGGTCCAATAAGTCTGTGGTAAGTAAAGTTATTACCTCAGAAGATTTGATGTAGGTTGTCAGAGGATGGTTTCTGCCTATAATTCAGGAGGTTTTCAGATTTCATGAAGTATATGAACATCAGGTTAAGAACCTATGAATAGTGGTTGTGGCTTACGCCTTTAATCACAGCACTGGGGGACAGAGGCAGACAGATCTCTTGTGAGTGTTTGACCTGTGTGGTCTCACAGGTCAAACCAGCTAATAAAGCTCTTGCTGCCAAGCCTGATAACTTGAGTTACTTGATACCTCTGCGACTGGAATGGTAGAAGAGAACATACATTCACAAATTGTCCTTTGACCTCCAAATACTTGCACGGCACTCATACAACCACACAGGAAAACGTAAAAGAAATAGGTAGAACTTTAAAAAGTAAAGGATAGAAAAACATAAAGCATGAGTTTCATAAAATAATGCTACTCTACTAGAAAATGAACGGGGCAGAGGGAGTCAAAAAAGAAAAGAAATGAATGAAATTGTGTTGTTGTTTTGTTTTCCAAGACAGGCTTTCTCTGTGTAGCCCTGGCTATTCTGGAACTCACTCTGTGGACCAGGCTGGCCTTGAACTCAGAAATCCTTGCCTGCCTCTGCCTCCCAAGTGCTGGGATTAAGGGCGTGTACCACCACTGCCCTGCATGAATAAAATTTATTGGCCAGAACTAGTTGTATAAATACATTTAGCCTTAATAGGAGCTAAGCTCTTGACTGGTACATATGAGATTGTTCCCTCTTTCTGTCTGGTACCATGACTAATTAATTTGTTTTTTTCTTCCTAATAAGACACTATTCATAGGACAAAATGGTTAGGATGAACTAGTATTTTGATATACTTGTTTGATAATGTTTATTTAAATCTATATATTTCCTTTGTGTCTTGTGCTGCTCTCAAATTTGATGTCAAGATTTTATTAGCATTGTAAGATGAAACATTTTCTTTTAGCATTGATTTCAACCAACTATGGATCAAAAGTACTAAAAAAATTTAGACTTTTAAACATATACAGATATTTTCCTTGTCACTTGATAATTATTTATGTAATATGATACTTTAAGAATTAGAAGTCAGATGGTGATGGCCCACAAAACAAAACAAAGCCCCACAAAAGCACAGCAGGATTAAAGGTGGGTTTTGTGGGTTTATAATGTTGTTTTTTTGTTTTTTGGGTTTTTTTTAAGATTTATTTATTATATGTAAGTATACTGTCACTGTCTTCAGACACACCAGAAGAGGGTGTCAGACCCCATTACAGATGGTTGTGAGCCACCATGTGGTTGCTGGGATTTGAACTCAGGACCTTCTGAAGAACAGTCAGTGCTCTTAACTGCTGAGCCATCTCTCCAGCCCCTATAATGTTGCTTTATTTTGTTTCTTTGAACTGGGTCTCTCTGAACTCACTCTGTAGACCAGGCAGGCCTTGAAATCACAGACATTCATTCACCTGCTTCTGTGTCTAAATTCTGCCGCCACACCCAGCTTCCCTCCCTCCCTCCTGTTTTTTAAAAAAAGTCCATGAACATAAATATTTTACATGCATGTATGTGCAATTTGTACATGGCTTGTGTCTCTGGAAGCTTGAAGAGCGAGTCAGATCCCTTAGAAGTAGAGTTGCAGAGAGTTGTATCATCACGGGTGCTAGTATCTAAACCCAGTTCTTTGCAAGAGTACCAAGTGCTCTTAACTGCTGAGCTATCTCATCAGCTGACAGCTTTACAGTATAGCTTTACAGTTTAGTACAGCTACAAAATTAGAGGATTAAGTCTCTCTGTAAGATACCTACTCATTTTCAACACCAGAAAGACTCAGGCTTTACTGCAAGCTGGCATAATTACTATTATTTGTTATGTAGCTGCAACATTCAGTTCAAGATCAGCTTAAGAGAGAGAAGCATAGGACAGAGTCTAGGAGGTCCCCAGTACAGCTTCTGTTATCCTCCCTGTGGTCATTGTATGACAGTAAATACAAATTGTGCCTGTGGAAGCTAATCTAACTTTTTCCTGTCCAATTTGTGTGGAATTTCTTTACAAAGATGAGAATGTTTATGTCCATGGGTACTTTGAACTCTACATTGACACAAAGCCCTTCTCTAAATTACATTGTTAATCTTTTAAATTGGCCAGCCCCACTTTTGACTCTGCTAGTCCCCCACCAAAACCACATTTGTTAGCTTGTCCCTTACACAGGACTTAAGGTTCATTTTAGATACACATTCCAGTTGTCCAGGGATTATCTGCCAGAAGGAGCCAAGAGGAAAGGCCACACTCTTTATAACAAATTCTTCCCTACACACTCCATTTTAGTCTTAGTATTGCTGTCTCTTTCTTCCCCCTCCTCCTAGGATTGACCCTAGAGACTCATGCACAGGCTATAATTCTGACCTATAACTTCAGTCCTGATTTGTGTTTATAGTTATCTTTGATTCCCTGCTATAAGATTAACCCTATAAGAACTCTGTTTTGGAAAGGTGTTTGTTTTAAATTTGATCTCCTTATTTTTCTTGGCATCTCTTAAGAGATGTATGTGAGACTTTTGTATTTAATTGCTTTAAAATAAGCCATATTTTATTTTATTTTTTTTTGTTTTTAAGAATAAAGGTTCTCTCCAGTTTGAAGACAAGTGGGATTTCATGCGTCCAATTGTTTTGAAGCTTTTACGCCAGGAATCTGTAACCAAACAGCAGTGGTTTGATCTGTTTTCGTAAGTAACCCAGCAGTTCTGTTTGTTAGCAGAGCGGGTTTGGGTGGCTTTCCACACTGGGCAGACAGCCTGAGTATTAGTGATATGAAAACCTGTGGATTGTTACTGGTTGTATTGCAGATTCCCAAGACAGAGTCTAGGTCCCATGACCTGCTAGGTGACCTTACAAGCCTGAACATACAGGGAAAAGGCACATGGATTGAAATTGGAAGATTTAAGGAGGGGATTAAGCACAAATCTCCAAAATTCCTTTTCCAGGGGATTCACCTGGGAGATTACATTTTTTTCTTCTTAGATTTGTCTATCTCATTTTATGTGTATGAGTATTTTGCTTGCATGTATGTCTATGTAATATATGTGTACTTGGTACTGGTGGAGGACAGAAGAAAGTGTCAGATCCCATGGAAATGCAGTTAGTGAGCCACCATGTGGGTGCTAGGAAATGATGTTGGGTCCTCTGCAAAAATAATAAATGCTCTTAACTGCTGAGACATCTCTCCAGCCATGGGGCATTTAATTTCTTCAGCAGCAAGATTGAAAACATGTGATATGTTTTATTAAGATTTATTTATTTATTTTATGTATATGAGTACACTGTAGCTGTACTGATGGGTGTGATCCATCATATATGGTTGTTGGGAATTTGAATTCAGGACCTCTGCTTGCTCCAGTCGACCCTGCTTGCTCTGGCCTAGAGAGTTATTTATTATTATATCTAAGTACACTGTAGCTGTCATCAGACATACTAGAAGAGGGCGTCAGATCTCATAATGGATGGTTGTGAGCCATCATGTGGTTGCTGGGATTTGAACTAAGGACCTTCAGAAGAGCAGTCAGTGCTCTTACCTGCCGAGCCATCTCTCTAGCCCCAATGTGATATGTTATCAAGAGTTAATGAAAGTGGCTATATAGTCACTCAAATTCTGGACTCCTAGGAAGAGTGAGTATAAATTCAGTAAAAATCAGGATGTTTGTATTATCAGTTTAGGTACACTGAACCAGTGTTATCATTTCAGGAAAGTTTTATTTAGATGTGGGAACCTGGCAGTTATCAGATTTCAGTCTAAGACTAACCTTACAAACACTTTTCTAAGAAATTGAATCTCAGGTCTGTTACTGCTTAGCTCTTGGCCAAATGTCTAGAGAACAATTATTGAGTAGAAGTCCCTACCTATGAGGCTGGGCAATGGTGGCACACGCCTTTAATCCCAGCACTTGGGAGGCGGAGGCAGGTGGATTTCTGAGTTTGAGGCCAGCCTGGTCTACAGAGTGAGTTCTAGGACAGCCAGGGCTACACGGAAAAACAAAAACCAAACCAAACCAAACCAAACCAAACCAAACAAACAAAAAAAGGAAGTCCCTATGAGGCAGTCAGTGTAGCAAGTTTAAACAACCCTATTAATCACAAAGTTTACCTTAGAAAGCCAAATGAAATGGTTTTCTCCTTCAGTTTCTATGCCAGATCCCTTGAACCGTTGAAGCCTCCATGTGGCTGATGGGAACTGAAACCCAGTCCTGGGAGAGTAACAAACAGCTCTTCCTAATCACTGAACCATTCTCTAGCACCTGCCCCCATCCTTTTTTAAAAACTAACTTCTGGTCTAGTGGTAAAATACTTGCTTAACATGGACAAGACCCTGATTTAATCCCAGTACTGGGGTGGAAGGTAAGAACAGGAACTTAGCTAAGGCCTGAAACATTAATTTAGGCATAAAGCCGAAAGCTTGCAGGGCTATAGTCTCTAATATCTAAGGTCAGGGCATTGTACACAAGCCTATTTAATTCCAGAGGACACATTTTTGTTAGCAAGTGTCTTAGTCAGGGTTTTTATTCCTGCACAAACATCATGACCAAGAAGCAAGTTGGGGAGGAAAGGGTTTATTCAGCTTACTTCCACATGGCTGTTGATCACCAGAGGAAGTCAGGACTGGAACTCAAGCAGGTCAGGAAGCAGGAGCTGACGCAGAGGCCATGGAGAGATGTTCCTTGCTGGCTTGCTTCTCCTGGCTTGCTCAGCCTGCTCTCTTATAGAACTCAAGACTTCCAGCCCAGGGATGGCACCACCCACAAGGGGCCCTCCCCCCTTGATCACTAATTGAGAAAATGCCCCACAGCTGGATCTCATGGAGGCACTTCCCCAACTGAAGCTCCTTTCTCTGTGATAACTGTAGCCTGTGTCAAGTTGACACACAAAACTAGCCAGTACAGCAAGCAAAACCAACTAAGTTGGTTAGTGAAGGTGAATGATCCCACCTGTCAGTGTTGAGAAGTTGTCCATGTGGAATTCCCAGTTCAGCCAGCTGATTCAGCTCAGGCCTCGGCATCAGGCGGCTGTTCTGGGTTAGTCTCAGGGTTGCTTACCTGTCACACCACTGAGGTGAGCAAAATTTGCAAGTTTTCTGCCTGGCAAGTGCAGAAAGAAGTCGGATTGTCTCAGCTGTTTCATAGGCAGTGCTAATAGGTATGACTGCATCTGAACGGAAAGCATTCACAACAATTTAGAAAATCAACCCTGACCATTTTCATTGAGGGAAAGCTTTGAGCAGTAGTTCTGAAAAAGCACAGCTTAATGATCCTTCCTTTTACCTGAACTCTTCCCAGGTGCTGTATATCATTTATTCAGCTGTGAGAACAAAAATATTCATTTAAATAGAAATATAGTATTACAACATAATTAGAAAGACATAGAGTGTTTATGAGTTGGTCAGGCTGAAATCCCCCAGTTTCACAACTTCTAAGAATAGGTTTACGTTGCAATAGAAAAAGATTCTAAATTACAGGATAGTCACATTAAATATTAGTACATACTCAAAACCACAAGATCAATTACCAAGTAGTAGAGCTGGGAAAAATTACAACCAAAGTATGGTCAGGGGCTAGGGGAAGATTCAGTAGGTGCAGTTCTTGTAATGTAAGCATGAGTACCAGAATTTGGCCCCTGAAATGGTGTGTATTTGTTATGCACATGCATGCATAAGCCCATGTGTATGTGTATGCAGAGGCCAAAGATTGACAAGGTAAAAGGAAGTCAACAAAGTCTTTAACTTACTAAACCTGGAGCTCAGCAATTCAACTGCATTGGCTGACTGCAAGCTTTCTGGCTGCGACTCCTCCATACCTGCCTCCCAGTGTGGGAATGTTGGCATGCACCATACTCTAGGATAACAAAAAAATTATGGCAATGAACTTTGGGGATAGAGATTAGGAGACAGGGACATACTTTTGTAATGATTTTGGGTTTTTGTTTGTCGTTTTGTTTTTCAACACAGGGTTTCTCTGTGTAGCCCTGGCTGTCTTGGAGCTCCCTTTGTAGACCAGGCTAACCTCGAACTCAAGAGATTCACCTGTTTCTGTTTCTTGAGTGCTGGGAATAAAGGCTTGTGCAACCACTACCTGGCTTGTAATAAATTTCTATACAACAAATAGAGAATTAAGAAAGAGAGCAGCTGGAAAGGAGGTGATGATGCACATCTTTAATTGCCAGCACTGGGGAGGCAGGTAGGTGGCTATCTGAACTTGAGGCCAGCCTGGTTTACAAGAGCAAATTCTATGACTGCAGGGGCTATCCAAAAAAACCCTGTCTAAACAAACAAAAAAAAAAGAGAGAGAGGAAAAAAAAAGAACAATAATGACAATGGAAATAATAGTAATAGAAAGTTACCTGTTTGAGGTACCTTACAAAGAGTGCTTAGTTCTTATGTGTACTCCATGGGAACTGCACTAATGTAGAGCTTAAAATGAATGCTTGTCTTTGCCTGTTTCACTACTGATCTTTATCTATCTGCTTTATTTTTACAGAGATGTACATGCTGTCTGTCTCTGGGATGATAAAGGCTCATCAAAAATTCATCAGGCTTTAAAGGAAGATATTCTTGAGTTTATTAAGCAAGCACAGGCAGTAAGTTCTGCATATTTTCCATGTTTATTTTACATCTTTTTTCTTGTTAGTGCTGGGTATCAGTTCCCGAACCTTAGACTCCTGGCTAGTAAGTAAGCATGGACTGGATCAGTGAACCACAGCCTCATCTGTAGATTGCTTTGTATGTTTGGGTTGGTTGGTTTTCGAGACAGGGTCTCACTATAGCTCTGGCTGGCCTCGAACTCAAGGATCTGCCTACCTCTGCCTCCTTAGTGCTCAGGTTAAAGGCATGTGCCACCATACCTAGCCCCTTGGATTGCTTTTAAAAACTATATATCTGGTGCTCAAGAGGTGCTCAGTGGTTAAGAACATACACTTGCAGAGGACTGGAGTTTGATGCCTAGCACCCATATCAAACACTCACAAACTGCCAGTAACTTTGCCTCCAGGAGTCCAGTGTTTCTAACATATGGACACCTTCACTCACATAAGATACACATACAACTACGTGTAAATACAAATAAAATAAATATTGAAATTGCATATCTAGCTGGGGAGATGGTCCACTTAGTAAAGTATTTGGCTTGCAAGCACAAGGATAGGAGTTTGATCCTCAGAGCTCAAGTGTAGAAAAATCCAAGTGTGAACCAGTGAGGTGGCTCAGTGAATTATGGTGCTTGCCGTCAATCCTGATAAAACTTGAGTTTAATATCTGGGGCCCACATGGTGAACCTACAAGGTCAAAGTTGTCCTCTTACCTCTACATGTACGCTGTGGGATATACCCATCCTGCACATAAATAAATGAGTATAATAATATGTGGAGAAAGAGGAACACTCCTCCATTGTTGGTGGGATTACAAGCTGGTACAAGCACTCTGGAAATCAGTCTGGTGATTCCTCAGAAAATTGGACATAGTACTACCCAAGGACCCAGCTATGCCACTCCTGGGCATATACCCAGAAGATGCTCCAACATGTAATAAGGACACATGCTCCACTATGTTCATAGCAGCTTTATTTATAATAGCCAGAAGCTGGAAACAACCCAGATGTCCCTCAGCAGAGGGATGGATACAGAAAATGTGGTACATTTACACAGTGGAGTACTACTCAGCTATTAAAAACAATGAATTTGCTGGGCAGTGGTGGCGCATGCTTTTAATCTTAGTACTTGGGTGACAGAGGCAGATGGATTTCTGAGTTTGTGGCCAGCCTGTTCTACAGAGTAAGTTCCAGGATAGCCAGGACTATACAGAGAAATCCTGTCTTGAAACAAAAAAACAAAAAATAAAAAAACGACTTTATGAAATTCTTAGGCAAACGGATGGAACTAGAAAATATCATCCTGAGTGATGTAACCCAATCACAAAAGAACACACATGGTATGCATTCACTGATAAGTGGATATTAGCCCAGAAGTTCGGAATACCCAAGATACAATTTACAGACCATATAAAGCTCAAAAAAAGGAAGACCAAAGTGTAGATACTTTGGTCCTTCTTAGAAGGGGGAACAAAATACCCATGGGAGGAGATACAGAGTCAAAGTGTAGAGCAGAGACTGAAGAAAGGCCATCCAGAGACTGCCCCACCTGGGGATCCATCCCATATACAGTTACCAAACCCAGACACTATTGTGGATGCCAACAAGTGCTTGCTGACAGAAGCCTGATGTAGCTGTCTCCTGAGAGGCTTTGCCAGTGCCTGACAAATACAGAGGTGGATGCTCGAAGCCGTCCATTGGACTGAGTACAGGGTCCCCAATGGAGGAGCTGGAGAAAGGACCAAAGGAGCTGAAGGGTTTGCAGACTCATGGGAGGAACAAAAATATAAACCAACCAGTACCCCCAGAGCTCCCAGGGACTAAACCACCAACCAAAGAGTACACATGGAGGGACCCATGGCTCCAGCCACATGTGTAGCAGAGAGAGGCCTTTGGTCTTGTGAAGGCTCAGTGCCCCAGTGTAGGGGACTGCTAGGACAGGGAAACAGGAGTGGGTGGGTTGTTGAGTAGGGGGAGGACGTATAGGATAGGGGGTTTTTGGAGAGGAAACCAGGAAAGGGGATAACATTTGAAATGTAAATAAAGAAAGTATCTAATAAAAAAATGAAAAAAAAATCTGTTCATGATAGCATTTATTTGTAATCTCACCATTGGGCAAGTAGAGACAAGAAGATCCTTGGGATTCTCTGGCCAGCCAGCCTACTAGGCCAGTGAGAAGTAGTTTTTTGGTTTTTTTTTTGTTTTTTGAGACAATTCTACATAGCCCTGGTTGTCTTGGTATACACTACATAAATCAAGCTTACCTTGGACTCACAGGGATTCACTTGCCTCTGCTGGTGCTCGGATTAAACATATGTGCTACCATGCCCAGTGAGATTGCCCACTGGTTAAGAGCACTGACTGATATTCCAGAGGTCCTGAGTTCAATTCCCAGCAACCACATGGTGGCTCACAACCATCTGTAATGGGATCTGGTGCCTTCTTCTGGGGTGTCTGATGACAGCTACAGTGTACTCATACAAATAATAAATAAAAAAACTTAAAAAAAAAAAAAAAAAGAAAATTAAAGTAGGTGGCACCTGAGGAACAAAACCTCAACCCCTCTGGCCTATACATGTATGTATGTATGTATGTATGTATGTATGTATGTTTATATGTATTCATGAATACCTGCACATACACCAACATGCACAATACATAAAGCTATGTATTTTAGGGTTTTGAAGACAGAAGTTCCTGAAGTAGTTTAAAAATTGACAGGGTTTCTCTGAACTCACTCTATAAACCAGGCTGGCCTTGAACTTAAAAAATCCACCTGCCTCTGCCTCCCAAGTGCTGGGATTAAAGGTGTGAGCCACCACTGCCCTGTGATAATAACTTTTAAAATACTTTTATTTACTCATTTGTTATTGTGTGTGTGTATGTATGTGAAGTATGAGCTGTAGTGTTTGTGTGTTGATCAGGACAGCTTTGAAGTGCTTCTCTCTTAACCTGTATGTGGGGTGCAGGGATGAGACTCAGGTTACAGGTAACCTCACAATACCCTCACAATAACTTGTGACATACCTGTTATATTTTGAAATGAAGTGATGTCATTAGCTTTCCCATATTTCTCTCAACAGAACATTATCCTCAATTAAAAGATTCTGTAAGAGGGCAGGGCACATACTTCAGTTGGTACACCACTAGCATGTAAAAGGACCTGAGTTAAGATTTCAGTACCACATAAACTGTGCATGTTGGCAGGTGTTTGAAACCTTAATACTTGGGAGGTTAAGGCAAGAATATACCCAGTTGCCACAGACCTCAAGAATTGGAGGCTTCTCAGCAGAACGGATGCTTACCAAAGGGAAACTGTAGAATGTTGCAGTGGTAGATACAACTCAAGGTTAGATCCTTTTTCCTCATGACTAAGACCATTTCAAGTGGGAAGTTACTTTCCTTCAAGTTCATAATACTTCTCTTTTAGGATTGTAAAATCCTGGAGTTACATTTTGTGTTGTTGTTGAGCTGAAGTTAGTACTCCGATTTTGATAGATGAGTTTCTAGTATTGCTGAAATGAAGACTAATCTTACTTAGGCTTTTAATTAGTTAAGCAAGAAGTACTTTGGTTAAGTTCTTTAAAACACCACCTTTTGCCAGGCAGTGGTGGTGCACACCTTTAATTCCAGCACTTGGGAGGCAGAGGCAGGCAGATTTCTGACTTTGAGGCCAGCCTGGTCTACAGAGTGAGTTCCAGGACAGCCAGGGATACACAGAGAAACCCTGTCTCAAAAAAAACAAAACAAAAACAAACAAACAAAAAAAACCCTACCATCTTTTTTGGGGAAAAAAGATGAGTGCAAAGCTGGTGTGTTTCTGAGTAAACATGACATCACTAATAAGTGTGTACAGTTGAGAAGCAGCTGAAGAGCAGATTACTTTCCTTCATATAAAATGAAATTTGAGAAACTACAAGGCCAGAACGTCTTACTCCCCAGCTCGCTCTCTCTCTCTCTCTCTGCGTGTGTTTGTTTGGTTTTTTGAGACAGGGTTTCACTGTGTAGCCCTGGGTGTCCTGGAACTCACTTTGTAGACCCGGCTGGCCTCAAACTTGACCTTAGAGAGATCTGAGTGCTCTCATTAAAAGTATACTCTTACTTACATGTGTCAGTGGTAGAATTTTTAAATGATAATTTCATAAGAAATTACTGAAAATTCTGTTTGCCTGGGGTTAGGAGTTGGGGGGATAGTGGTGTACCTTTAATCCCAGCACTTGGGAGGCAGAGACAGGTGGATCTCTCTGAGTTCGAGGCCAGCCTGGTCTGCAAAGCTAGTTCCAGGACAGCTATAGCTACACAGAGAAACTCTTAAAAATTTGAGAAAATTAAACGGTTTAAGTACCACAATTTAATTTGTGCCCGATCAATCATTAGCTTATTTGTTAATGATTTTGAGTAAAAGTACATAATGATTATTTCAAACTAACAAAGTTTACACTTTAATTTCCAGAAGTAGAATCATAAAGAATCAATTATTAGGTCTGGCAAGATGGCTCAGTGGGTAAGCGTACTGACTGCTTTTCCAAAGGTCGTGAGTTCAAATCCCAGCAACCACATGGTGGTTCACAATCACCCATAATGTGATCTGACGCCCTCTTCTGGTGTCAGCTACAGTGTACTTAGGTATAATGATAAATCTTTTTAAAAAATCAATTATTAACATAGACTATATATGTAATATGTATACATAATATATATGTCTTGGAAAACAAGCCAAAAGAAAAGTAGATTGGACATGAGAAGTTATTAAGAAAAGATAATTTTGGGGCTGGCGAGATGGCTCAGAGGGTAAGAGCACCAACTGCTCTTCCAAAGGTCCTCAGTTCAAATCCCAGCAACCACATGGTGGCTCACAAACACCCGTAATGAGATCTGAAGACAACTACAGTATATTACGCTGGAGCGAGAGGGGCTGGATCGAGCGGGGCTGGATCGAGCAGGGCAGAGCGAGCAGGACCATCCTGAGTTCAATTCCCAGCAGCCACATGATGGCTCACAGCCATTTGTACAGCTACAGTGTACTCATACACGTAAGATAAATAAATAAATCTTAAAAAAAAAAAAGATAATTTTTTATTTTTATTTTTTTGTTTTTTCAAGACAGGGTAGCCCTGGCTGTCCTGGAACTCACTCTGTAGACCAGGCTGGCCTCAAAGTCAGAAATCGGCCTGCCTCTGCCTCCCAAGTGCTGGGATTAAAGGCGTACGCCACCACTGCCTGGCCGATAATTTTTTTCTTTAAACTTGTCTTTACAGTTTTGTTTATTTTTTGTGTATACATACACTTGTGAGTCATGATGTGCATGTGGCAGTCTGAGGACACCCCATGGGGTCGGTCTCCTCTTTCTATCATGTTTGTTTCAGATGGTCAGATTTGACAGCAAGTACCTTCACCTGTGAGCCATTGTGCTAGCCTGATGTTATTTTAGAGTACCTAACCATTTTGTTTTACTGATTTATTTTTCAGTTCTGGGGAATCTATTGTCTCACACATACTGGGCAAGCAATCTACGCCTGCACTGTACCAACCAATCCAGCACAACTAATTTATCTGTTCATAATTGTATGGTTTAGTAATATGGGCTTGCCTTAGCTCATTTCACTAAGCTCATTAATGCACTGGTAGTTGAGTCTGCAAGGATAGGAGGTCCACGTGAGCATAGTGAAGTGCCCAGTACTTAGTGCTGTTTTCTTCTTCAAACAAGTGATCTCACATTCTAGGGAAAACATCCTAAAAGGTGTTTGTGGAGCCTGCAAGATTTCTTCAGATCTAGGCTTGTAAATGGCACATTGCAGTGGCAACATTCTGTGTGGTTAAAGCTAGTCACAAGATCAGCCCAGTGAGAGCAGTGGGAAAATAGGTCCACCTTTAAAACAAGTGAAGTCTATTGATTACTAACCATGTTTAAGCTCTAGGTATGACTTCAGCACCAATTCTATCCTTGCAAAGAGAAATAATTTACATGTCATAAAATTTAACTGGATGTGGTAGCACATACCTTTAATCCCAGTACTTTAATACTTTAATCAGGAGGCAGAGGCAGGCTGATGTCTGTGTTGGAAGCTAGCCTGCTCCACATAGTGAGTTCTAGGCCAGCCCAGGGATACATAGTGAAACCCTGCTCCCAAAAGGAGGACAACAAACAAAAACCTAGAAACAGAATACTTCCCTTAAGTGTATGCTTCAGAGAAACCTCTCTACAGTTTGTACTTTATAGCTTCAGCCACTCACTGTAGAGTACTTTCACCACCCTCTGAAGAAACAGTGCCCTTGATAGGCTGACACTCCTGTTATTTTTCTCAAACCCTGTTCACCATTATGCATGCATTTTCTTTTTCTTTTTTTTAGTTTTAAGATTAATTTATTTTATGTATATGAGTACACTGTAGCTGTCTTCAGACACACCAGAAGAGGGCATCAGATCTCATTACAGATGGTTGTGAGCCACCATGTGGTTGCTGGGAACTGAACTCAGGACCTTTGGAAGAGTAGTCAGTGCTCTTAAGCACTGAGCCATTTCTCCAGCCCTACACATGACTTTTCTCCCTCTGAGCTTGTCTGCTCTTAGATTTCATAAACTGATCTTTTATGACCAGTCTTTACTTGGGCTGATGTTTTAAAACTCAGCTATGTGTTCCCTTTGCAGAGTACATTTGGGTTGAGTTTCCTCATCACCTCTTGCTTATCCTTAAGAGGATAATGGGCCTGAACATTGTTATTGCTGTTGTTTATGTGTATGAGTACACTGTAGCTCTACAGATGGCCGTGAGCTGTCATGTGGCTGTTGGGAATTGAACTCAGGCCCTCTCCTCGCTCCGGCCTCCCTCTCTCCAGCCCAGCTCGCTACAGCATAATACACTGTGGCTGTCTTCAGAAGCACCAGAAGAGGGCGTCCGATCTTATTACGGATGGTTGCGAGCCACCATGTGGTTGCTGGGATCTGAACTCAGGACCTTCGGAAGAGCAGTCAGTGCTCTTACCCGCTGAGCCATCCCCCGTTTTTGTTTTTTGATTTTATCCTGTAGCCCTGGCTGTGCTGGAACTTGCTTTGTAGAACAGGCTGGCCATGAACTCAGAAATCCTTCTGCCTCTGCCTACCAAGGGATTAAAGGCATTCTTCACTATGCCTGGTTTACATTTCCTACTTTTTGATTGTTTTGGCTATGAACATTTATGTACAGAACGTTTATTAGGACATGTGTTTCTCTTAAATATAATACTTTGTACAATAAATCATATATTTTAAAATTATTGTTTGATTGCATACTGTTCTTATTTTCCAAAGCATTTTAAGTTTATTTCAAGTTGATCCAATTTTGTTTTTCAGCGTGTACTGAGCCATCAAGATGACACAGCTTTGCTAAAGGCATATATTGTTGAATGGCGAAAATTCTTCACTCAGTGTGATATTTTACCAAAACCTTTTTGTCAGCTAGAGGTGACTTTATTGGGTAAACAAAGCAGCAATAAAAAATCAAATATGGAAGACAGTATTGTTCGAAAGGTATGTGTCTCCCCCCACTGTTGTCACTGATGTCACCTGATGCCCTAAGTGTCTCTAGGAAGAAGGTGTTCATTTTGATTCATGCAGGCTTGGCTACTCACATGCACTCTTTATAGCTGTTAGGTTTGGTTTTTTCATGAAACTTCTTTTTGCACTCACAAATTTTAGCTTCAACTTTCTTTATCTTTCTTTGTCCTCTTAAACTGTAAGTCTGTTTTCAAACATAACCTCAATTTTCCTTCTTCTTTTTAGCTTTTCCTAGTTTTATCTTCAGTATCTTGTTACTTCTTTGTACTTTATCTTCTTGTGAATTAATTACTCATATTCTCTTTGAAAAACCATTTCTTCTAACTTTCCATTTAGTTGTGCTAACCAGCTGTTATCTTTATAGTTACTTTATGCTGGTTTAAGCTTGGTATATACTGTGTTTATTTCTTTTTTTGTTTGTTTGTTTTTCGAGACAGGGTTTCTCTGTATAGCCCTGGCTGTCCTGGAACTCACTCTGTAGACCAGTCTGGCCTCGAACTCAGAAATCTGCCTGTCTCTGCCTCCTGTGTGCTGGAATTAAAGGCGTGCACCACCACTGCCCCGCATTACTGTGTTTATTTCTATATAGTGCATATTTTCAATTAAAAACCTGTATTTAAGTGGACAAAGTTATGTGTGTCACCAGGTTTATTTCAACTCTAAGTTATTTTTTTAATTGGTAATATTTACCAATCACCTTCCTACTAGTGAGAAATGAGTAAAAACAGAGCTTCTATGTGTGAGCACATACATGCTACAGAAGCTCTACCACTAAGCCCCATCTTCAGCCTTAACATGTGCTCTGAGGGTTAGGTTAACAGACCAACACCAGAATTGTGTGGTCTGGGTCTTACCATCCCACCGTACTCTTACAATCTGCTGTATGTGAAGATGCTATACATGGTTTTTCAGTGCTAAAATTGCTGCAAATTGAAACTTTTTTTTTAAAGGCAAAAAAACTTTGAAGATGCTGTTTACTGTGTAGCCCATAACCTTATCCTCTTTTGTTTTGTTTTGTTTTTGTTATTCCTTTCATTTTTACCATTTTTTAAAAATATACCCTACAGCTTACTGGTTTAAATGAGCATTGTTTCTGGAATCATATTTGTTGGGTTCAGTTGTGGGCATGTTAGTGCTGCCTGCTGGGCCCCAACTCTCACCATGTAAAAAGAAGTAGTAGTTACTACTTCAGGACTGTTGGCATTGCATTAAATGCCGTTAAATCTGTGGAAATCTGAACTGTGGACACAGTGCAGTCCAGGGTATGTGGTGAGAGTTACAGAATTGTTAACCTTTGTTGCCACTCTCCCTGTTACTAATAACTGTCCTACAAAGTGACTTGCAGCATCAATCTTTGTTTACCGGTGTGTATACTTTATTACTATAATTGTAATAACCAGGTAGTAGGAATATATACACATTTTTATTAAGACCATTAGTACAAACATTCATGTGAGTATTATAAACGCAGTTTTCCATATATTACCATATTTAGTTTTTATAACAAACACTTGATATTTGGCTATTAGTATTTTGCACATGGGAAAAGATATAAATAGCAGAGCTAGGAACCAAATTCTTTTCAGAAGAATTAGTTTTTTGTTTTTTGGATTTTTTTTTTTTTTTCGAGACAGGGTTTCTCTGTGTCGCCTTGGCTGTCCTGGAACTCACTCTGTAGACCAGGCTGGCCTCAGACTCCCAGAGATCCACCTGCCTCTGCCTCCCAAGTGCTGGGATTAAAGGCATGAGCCACCACCGCCCGGCTGCTTTTGGATTTTTGAGACAGAGTCTCTATATAGTCCTGCTGTCCTGAGGACCACTGTATAGACCAAGCTAGCCTCAAACTCACAGATCCTCCTGCCTCTGCCTTTGAGTGCTCAGTGTGTGGCAGGTGTGTGGCATCCTATGCTCCTAGTTCTTTACTGTTGGGCTAATGCGTGACTTCCTAAAAGGCCCAACACTACGGATCTAGTTATAGGGATTTCCTTTTCTCCCATTTGTCCTGAACCCTTGATGTGTGGTACTTGATGTTAATCACTCAAAATGATGCTGTATTTTCTTCTTTCCCAGCTCATGCTTGATACATGGAATGAGTCGATTTTCTCGAATATAAAGAACAGACTCCAGGACAGTGCGATGAAGCTGGTGCATGCTGAGAGGTTAGGGGAGGCTTTTGATTCCCAGCTGGTCATAGGTGTGCGAGAGTCCTATGGTAAGTCCCCAACTTTTATAATCGCATTTCCATCCTGGAAATCTTAGAATAGTATATAGTCCAGTCAGACTCCCACATACTTTCTGTTCCAAATACTTTTTAATTTTAACATTATACAAATGGTATTGACTCTTTGTCAGAGAAACCTGCTAAATTCAAATGTATTTTTCATATTTCCTCTTTATTAACTTCTTGGTTAACAACTTTCTGGTGTCCTAAACTAGAGAACTGTAAATTGAAACCTACAGCTCATAAAAGGTAACTTTGTTTTATATAGATGTTTTCAGAAGTTAGGTTTCTGTGCATGTTCTCTGCTTTCTCAGCTTCTAACAATGATATTTTGTTCTATTTACTCAAATACCTTGTCTCTTCTGACTTAGAGAATGCTTCCTCACCTTCAAATTGTCACATGCCTCATTTCACCTTTTCTATTTTTCAGACTAGGTTTGGTCCTCACATTTAATGGCTCCTAGTAGTTTGCCTCTTTAGTGTAATAGTTTACTTAAGGGTCTTTCTTACTGGATGCTTCATTTTATTGAAATAGTATACCTAACACGAAATAATCTTCAGTAAATCTATTTGTTGAAGTAATGAACTTTAAGTCATTTTTAAAATGTTTTTAGACTATTTTGGTTGTTTTTTTAGATTTATTTATTTTATGTATATGAATATACTATAGCTGTCTTCAGACACACCAGAAGAGGGTATCAGATCCACATTACAGATGGTTGTGAGCCACCGTGTGGTTGCTGGGAATTGAACTGAGGACCTCAGGAAGAACAGTCAGTGCTCTTAACTGCTGAGCCATCTCTTAGCCCTATTTTGTTTATTTTAATTAAGTCTTTAGATTTTCTTTACTTTTATCATTGAAATTGTTCTTATTTCATCTGCTACTGGTCTAGACCTCTTTAAATTCTATACCTAGACTTTTGAAATGATCCTCTTACAGTTAATTTTTTTTCCAGTCCTGGAAATTGAACCTTGGACCTCATATATGTTATGTCTAAGCTCTGCTAATAAACTGTTTCCATAGTCCAGCTTTTTCCATTTTATTTTGTTTTTGTGTGTGGACATTGTGTGCCATGTTGTATATATGTGGAGGTCAGAGAACAACTTGCAGGCTTCAATTCTTTTTTTTTTTAATTTTATTTTTCTCCCCAGTCCCGAAGGCTTCAGTTCTTTGCACCATGTATGACTCAGGGATTGCATTCAAGCTATCAGGCATGACAGCAAGAACCTTTTTCTGTAATTATCACACCAGTCTTCTGCTTATGGTATCTCATGCTAAGTTCAGAGCTGAGTCTCTCCACAGCTGTTCATGGCTTCTGTTCTCTTAGGCAGCTTAGTCAGGACACTTGAGCTTTTGGGCTTCTGGGTATTGATTTTCTTATCCTGACTATGCAAATCCTTGTTATTCCTGCAGATTCAGTTAAAATCACCAGTGCAGAAGACAGTCTCTTTCCTTTTGAAAAATAAAACATTCTACATGACTATAATATCTGTTAGTTTACTGCTTTGTGCTATGATCTCTGGAACTTTTTTAGAGTCACAGAATCAAACCTCAGTATGTTATTCATCTATCATTATTAAAATGCTCAAAAATGATAAAAGTAACTTTATTTTCTGTCTTTCAGTTAATCTTTGTTCTAATCCTGAGGATAAGCTTCAGATCTATAGGGATAATTTTGAGAAGGCATACTTGGACTCAACAGAGAGATTTTATAGAACACAAGCACCCTCATATTTACAGCAAAATGGTGTGCAGAATTACATGAAATATGTAAGTCAGAATTTAGTGCATTTCGTAATTTGACTAGTCTGCTGATAGTCTTAAAATGATTCCTATTTTGCTTCTGGACAGGCAGATGCTAAATTAAAAGAAGAAGAAAAAAGAGCACTCCGATACTTAGAAACAAGACGAGAGTGTAACTCTGTGGAAGCAGTAAGTAATGTGGCTGCACTTTTCTGGGGCTGTCTAACGTCATGTAGCACAGGGATGACAATACACCCGTGATATCACTTCTTTGTTGTTGCTCTTATTTCTAACTTTCTTTCACGTATTGAGTGGTTTGCCTGTATGTATGTATGTATGTATGTATGTATGTATGTATGCAGTGTTTGTGTCTTGCATCTTTGGAGATCAGATGGTCTTAGATATCTGGAACTGGTAGTTGTAAGTCAACATGTACATGCTGGGAATTGAACCTGAATTCTCTGGAAGAGCAGACTGTGCTCATAACTGCTGAGCCATCTCTCCAGCCTCCCGCATTGCTCTTTGTTATGTCTTTAACTGTATTGGTAACTGGTTATAATACTCTTCCCAGGTGAGAAAAGTACATCTGCAAAGGTATCTTATTCTGTATTGTAGCCTTTACTGTATGCAGTACACAATATTTCAGCTTTAGTCATCCTCCTTCAATAGGCTTTATTTATATCAAAAACACATGTTCTATGCATAGCTAAAAAACACATCAGTGGGATTTTACTCATGACTTTTTTTGAGTTCTTCCATCCTGATTGATAGTCATGCTAATTTTATTCTTTGTTCAGATATAACACTGAGTAGAATCTTTGAACATGTTTTTTCTTGAAGGAGCCTACTTGTTCATTATTCATAATATATTTGGATTTTAAAAAGTAATTTTGATACTGGCAAAGAAAAGGTGAAAAGTTGAGGCTAACTTAGTGGTTGTTTATAGAAAATTTTATAGAAATTTGTAGCCAGTCTTGGACTTACTCAGAAGACAGAACCATTTTTTTAAATGTTTATTTATTTATTTCATGTATATGAGTACACTGTAGATATTTACAGACACACCAGAAGAGGGCATTGGATCTCATTACAGATGGCTGTGAGCCACTATGTATTTGCTAGGAATTGAACCCAGGACCTGTGGAAGAGCAGTCAGTGCTCTTAACCATTGAGCCATCTCTCCAGTCCCTGACAAGGCTGTTTTTTTAAATAGGTATACCATAATTACTCTCTGTGGCCTGAGGAAGTGACTCCGTGGGTACTGTACTTGCTCTGCAACTGAATTGTGCTGTTACACAGCAACTGAGTATAAAACATTTTAAAAATAACAGAAGTTCCAGGGAAGTGACTTGTTAGTTAAAAATGAAAGCCCCTTGACCTGGATTCAATTTCTGAAACCCATGTAAAATGCCAGATGCAGGGGCACACATTTGTAATCCTACCACTCTTAAGACAGTGATGGCAGACAGAGACCAGAGAATTGCTAAACAGCTTGAGAACTGACTTCTGAAAGCTGTCCTCTGATTTCCATGCATTTATATGATGTATACACACACACACACACACACACACACACACACACACACACACACATCAAAAACAAACTGAACAGGCAAATATATTGTAATTTATAAATTGTTAAATATACCTTAGCTTTCAGTATTTCAGTATGTTAAGGGCCTAGGGTTTCATCTCTGTTACCCAAAATAGCCATAGGAAACAAAAAAGACAATGATGACAAGGAGGAGGAAGAGAAGAAAGGGGAGGAAAGGATAGTTTAGAAATGAAGCCGAACTCAGAAATCCACCTGCCTCTGTCTCCCAAGTGCTGGGATTAAAGGCGTGTGCCACCATGCCCGAGGCCAGCCTGGTCTACAGAGTGAGTTCCAGGACAGCCAGGGCTATACAGAGAAACCCTGTCTCGAAAAACAAACAAACAAACAAAAATGAAGCAGATGACACTAGTTACAGTGGTGGAAAAGATCTTAACCAAGCCAGAGAAGCCAAGAGAAATGAATTTTTGAGAATAGCTTGTCATATAGAAAATGAATTAATTCCTGAATATATTACACATGTCCTTGTTTGGTTGAGGAACTTTGATGATAGTGTTAACCCAGAATCCTGGGCAAGCAGATAGCTCAGAAGTAGGGTGGTGCTCACCACTAAGCCTACTGCTACTTAAGTACAGGCCTCAGGACCCACATGGTAGAGAGAACCGATACCTGTAAATTGTCCTGACCTCCACACATGTGCCGTCCCGTCCCCAAATAAAACTATAATTTCAAAAATTTAAATAGAATGTAGGTAACTTTTAGTTTAATTCTTATTTTACAGCTGAGGCAAAATAAATTATTATTTACAAACTTATATAACTAATAATAACCAAATCTGTTTTGTTGCCTTCATTAAATTTCAGTCGAGTAGAATTAATTATGCAATTAATTGAATCCCACTAAAAGAAAAGGTACCTTATCATGTAGTTCACAGCTCTGTACCTCAGTATGGAGTCTGATTCCACTTTTTCACAAATACTAGGCATACATATAGTACACATAGATAAATTCTTACCCACCAAATAAATCTAAAATTATGGATGAAGCTGGGTGTATTTATTGTTGCTTTCTTTTGTAAGTTCATGGCTATTTTTCAAACATATCCTTATTTAAAAATTACTTATTTAGTTTTTTTTGTTTTGTTTGTTTGTTTGTTTGTTTGTTTTTGTTGTTTTTATTTGTTTTTTTTTTTTTTTTTTTTTTTGGTTTTTTTCGAGACAGGGTTTCTCAGTGTAGCCCTGGCTGTCCTGGAACTCACTCTGTAGACCAGGCTGGCCTTGAACTCAGAAATCCATCTGCCTCTGCCTCCCAAGTGCTGGGATTAAAGGCATATGCCACCACTGCCTGGCTTATGTGCTCATTTATGAACTAAACTTCTTTCATGTATTCTTCTATTCTGTGAGTGATACACGTAATTGTAGGTATATAATTAGGTTCCCAGAAGTTTTATAGACTGATTGAATATAGCCTGGCTGTTGTGGTGCATGCCTTTAATCCCAGCACTCAGGAGACAGAGGTAGGTGGGTCTCTGAGTTGTACACTGGCCTGGTTTACAGAGGGAGTTCAAGGACTATACGGGGGTGGGGGGGAAGCATTGGTGTTTCTTTGCTGAATTTGTACTCCAAGTATAGATGTGTTCTTTTAGAATATGAAGAGGGATTGTGTGTCATAAAAATTATATTCCTATCTTTCAGCTGTAGCACCAATCCTTGTGAATTAGTTGTATAGTTAAAATTCTAATATAGATTTCATCAGGTAAGAGAAGTTAGCTAAAGTTTGTTTTTTGTAACCTGAGTTCTGTGGGTTTTTTCCTTTACTTTGGTAACGTAGTATGGTGTATTCATTGACCCATACATTTACAGCAGTCCTGCATAAAGATAGATAAAGCCTCCTTTCAATGTACTTACTTTTCTTTTTTCTGTTCAACAGTATGATTTGACTGATTAGTGTGCTGTAAAGCTGATAATAGCTGTTTACTGTTCTTGCTGTTTCAGCTCATGGAATGCTGTGTAAATGCACTGGTGACCTCATTTAAAGAGACTATTTTAGCAGAATGCCAAGGCATGATCAAGCGAAATGAAACTGAAAGTAGGTAAAATCTCACAAAGACAGAACCTTTTAAGAGAGTATCTTAAGTACATCACCTAATTAATTACTATTAGGTCATTCTTGTAGATGGACGTGCATTTCCTCCTGAAAATACCAACACTTATTGTCTGGGAAAGCTTTTGTCTTTTTTCCTTGAAGTTGAACTGTGTTTTACAGGCTAGTATAAGTTGTAGACAGTGTAGAATAGAACTGGGTATTTGACTTGTGTAGAAATTTGGTTTATCTTTTTAGAAAACAATAAAGATGGTTCAGTAGGCCTGATGACCTGAGCTCAGCCTCCGAAGCACAAGTGGTGCGAGGAAGACTCTCAGATTGTCATCTGACTTTGACATGTTCAGGGTTTGCACTCATACATGTATGTGCACATGTTCTCCCACACACCGGTACTAAGAAAATAATTTTTAGTTTCAACCTTAAAACATGACATGTCAATGTTTATCCTGCTCAGCAGTGCTGGTACACAGCTTTAATTGGAGCACTCAGGAGGTAGATGCAGGCAGACCTCAAGTTTGAGTCCAGCCTGGACTATAGAGTGAGTTCCAGGACAACCAGGGCTACATAGTGAAACCCAATTTTGAAAAAAAACAACAATTAAAAACAGACAAAACCTTTCTTTTAAACTTTAGACTAATTATAGCCACAGGATACTAATAAGATATTTCAAACATACAAGTAACATTTCTTCAGGATCTTATAGCTGTCAATAGTGCCACACACCTTGGGAGGTAGAGATAGGCAGGTTTCTTTTCTGTGAGTTTGAGGCCAGCTGGTTCTATATAGTGAGTTTTAGGCCAGCTAGGGCTACATAATCTGTCTCAAAATAAAAACAGAAAGCCACAGACATTAATCAAGAAAGAATTTTATTCTTATAGATAAAGTAATTACATGAGTGTGTTGTGTCCTTTCAGAGTTACATTTGATGTTTTCATTGATGGACAAAGTTCCTAATGGGATAGAGCCAATGTTGAAGGATTTGGAGGAGCACATCATAAGTGCTGGCCTAGCAGACATGGTGGCAGCTGCTGAAACCATCACTACTGTAAGTTCCTTCAGTGGCAGTGATATGTGTACATCCATTGTCACATCTACAATAGTGATTGAAACAGCAAAATAGTAATTAGTAACATTATTCAGATTTATTTAAGAAAAGAATCTTCCCCAGGTTTAAGCTGTAGTCTTTTGTTAGAATAGTATTTTCTTTTAAAAACTAATACAAAAAACATTTTGTTTCTAGGACTCTGAGAAGTATGTGGAGCAATTACTTACACTGTTTAATAGATTCAGTAAATTGGTCAAAGAAGCTTTTCAGGATGATCCTCGTTTCCTTACTGCAAGAGATAAGGTGATATTTCTTTTTTTGGACATTGTGTATAAACACTGACATTGTTAGAGGTGACTTAAAGAGTAGTGGCATCATACTGCGAAGTTGAGAACTAAGAATGTAAGAACTCGGATTTTCTGTAGAGCATAGCAGCTATGTTTATTACATTTGGTTCAATCTTTTGGTATTGTTGTGAACTAGGATTCAACCAGGAAGCTTCTCCCTCCTTAATTTTTCCAGGGATCTTTTCTGTGTTTTGAAGGTTCCCACTGGTTGAATTTTTATTCATTCTCCCTTTAAGTCCTGCCTTGCTACACTGCTGCTCTCCACAGCTCATCCTAAGCAGAGCCATTCTCCCTTCCTCACCCTCTCCTTCTCCCTCACCCTCTCCTT
>JADRCD010228292.1:0-24280 GCA_019843815.1 Montemys delectorum | reverse complement strand
TGGTTGGCCTCCACCTCTGTATTTGTCAGGCACAGTGGAGCCTCTCAGGAGACAGCTATAACAGGCTTCTGTCAGCAAGCACTAGCCAACATGTTAGAGTCATTTTTCAAGGCTCTTCCATTGTTGAGTTTTAAAAACCTCAAGTTAAAAACCAGTTATACCAGATATCTGCACTATTTATATGATGTAGGCAAGGGGCTTCATGTGTTGTAACAAAAAAAAAATCACAGAAAATGAGTGTGGTTGGGTGTAGTATTCACCATAGCACAAGGACGACAGTCTGTCTCTGCAAGCTACACGTAGAATCCTCTGAAAATGAAAGGCATTGTGAGTGTTCCCACCATGTTAGGCAATAAGTGAGGCTGAATCACCCTTATCTGAGGAAACTGGAAACAAAATGGCTTGAAAGCCTTCTATAGATGCTGACTCACAGATACACTTGAAATGAATAGCATTGTTCTGGTTAATCCATGTTTATTACATTATATTATCAAGAAATGACTAATAGACAGTTTAACATTCGTGCCTCTACAAATCTCTCCACCTCTTCTTGTTATATACACACATTTTATGATAGAACAAACCTATCACATGATAAATGTGGATTCTGTCCAAATTTATATTCCTAAGAAGTTAGTAATTCTGACAATAAAGCAAACCGTAATGCTTCAATCTTAATGCAACTTCATGGGTACTATAACATAGTTACTCTTAAGATCTGCAGACCTTGGCTGTTGATGATACTGTCTGTGGCTTTAGAAAATCATACTGCTAGTATAATGTTAAAATTTTTACCACATGGAACTTTGTCAACTGATTTTTTCTAAAATATGCAGATTTACATTGAATTATATTTGAAAAACTTTATAACGTTTTTCAAAAACTTGAGTCACTGAATGTTTAGTAAACATAACATGTATTCTAAAATATACTTAAATACACAGTAACATGCATTATTTATATTATGCATATAATGATCATTAAAGTTATGTGCAAATAAAATGTTTAAACATTGAACAATAACAAGATGAAATATGACAATAGTTTATATAATGAAAGTTTTCTTCTTCCCATTAATTTTCCTTATCTTCTCCTGGAGGATTAGAATTAATTAATTCATCCATGTAATGCTATGATGAAACAAATGCTCATCCATATTTGAATCTTATTGTCAATACATATGTGTGTATATTTACATGCACAAAATATATACATACACATATATAAATAAACATATATGTACAAATACATTTACATGCACAAATATATACGAGACTACCTTGGAATTCTACTTTATGGCTACTCCTTAAAAGTATACATGTATAATACATCTAATAACATAATCAAATATGTATATAATGTGATTTAGGTGTGCACTTTCTGAATGATGTAGTACATCTTAAATTCCTATGTGGCAATAATTAGCTGCGAGAATCAGCTCATTAGGTCCTGTACTTATCTTTCTCCCTATTTCTCTTGACAGTGAGAAACAAATTGAGGGTAACTCATTTCATTCATACACATGTCCTACCTGGTGCTTTCGGAAGCTTGTGTTTTAGATCACTATAAAGTATCCATGCAGGTTAATCATCATAACTATGCTATTTGTGAGCAACATTCAAATTTTTAGAAAAAAAAATCCTTAAATTGTTTATTACCTCTTTAAAAGAATTCCAACTGTCTCTGGACACTTGGGTCACTTACTAAAACTGCCATTTGTCCATGGTCCATGGATTCTACCTTGAGAAAGGGGAGGGGGCTGTTTACAGGACAGAGTGCTTACTAAGCTTTTAAAGGACAAATGTCATCTGAGTCCTCATTCCTTTGCAGTCTTTACTTAAATGAAACCCAATTCTTGTCACAGTTCTTGTCCCTACGTGTAAGGTAGGGCTTGCAAGTGAGTTAGCACACTTTCTAATGAATCCGTTTACTACTTTGAACATTTTGTCTGTTTAGCACAGTGCATTTGGCTCATATGTCCACTTTCCTGGTTTATCTGGCAAGAGTAAGATTTTTACTTGTGTCTTTATGGGCATTTTTAAGTTGCTGAAATAATTCCAGATATCAAGTAATTCAAAACATCCTTACTGAATGAATGAAAAGCTGGATTATGTGTTGGTGACCCATTTGAATATAAACTTAAATCAATTGTTTGAAGCAAATTATTATTTCTGGTAACTTATAGAAAAGACAATTTGTGTTCTTGATGGATATTCCAAGATGTTAACCTAAGAGTAATAAGATAGCTTAAGGTACACTAGTTAGGCATCACTCACCATAATAAAATGCAGAATACAACTTCAGGAAAGATTTCTTTTGGCTCCTGATTTCATAGTGACCAGTCTGTTTCAGTTGGTTTACAAACATTATGGAGGCTTACAAACAGGTGAAGGAAAGCTGTTTAACTGCAGCCAGAAAGCAGAGGAAAACACCTACCATACAACATAGTGCCTGTGAGCAAGCCTCCTGTGAACCTGCCTCCTTTAACTCAGCCCCACCTCTGAAAGCTTCTGCCTCCCAACACACTGCCATAAAACTGAGTCCAGCACTGGACTAACTTATGGACCAAGGCAAAGATCTCGAGATCCAGTAATTCTCCCCAATCCTCTGAAACTCTGAAACTGTTTACCTTGGGGACCAAGCCATTCATGCATGAGTACTTTTAAGCAAATATCTTATATCCAAGCTATAGCAGAGGACATGCATAGGTCAGAACCATTCAGTTCAGGTTAACTACCATATTGAAGGACTCTTTTCTTCATATGTCTTTACCATGAATTATATTATCACATAAGTACAAGTAACCATCTGGGGATTTCCACATACCCTGTTATTTCTTCTGTAGTGTTGGAGTGACTATAGTCAATTGAAACCCAAGTCACTGTGAATATATAAATAGTTTGGATCTCTTATAATACAAACCTTCAGCAAACTTACCATAAACTTGGTTTTGTTGCAACTTTACAACAAAACCTCAACAAATACATTACTTTGAAATCCCATTCCTAAATGTTGAAGACCTTTTGTTAAAGATTAGATGTCCAGGCTAGAGAGATAGATGGCTTTATGGTTAAAAGCACATACTGCTCCTGCAGAGACTCCAAGATTGTTTCCTACCCCGCCCAGGTGAGGTGGATCACAACCATCTGTAACTCTAGTTCCAGAGGAGCTGATGCCTTCTACTGGAGTCTGTAGGCACCTGTAATCACATGTGCATATACACTCACCATCCACCACCTAATGTACCCATGATTAAAAATAAGTTATTTTTCAAAGATTAAACCTCTAAGCATAGTGTATGTATGTACATTTGTAAACGTACGTATGTAAACCTTTGTGAAATAGGCTATCTGTTAGTCTAAACTTAAAAATGAGGTTTAGACTATTTTATAAAGCATATTTGTGACTTCCCCATTAGGAGATAATGCACTGATAATCAACTCCCTCACAAAGATGGTATGAAAGAACCGTAGTGATTAGATGAATGTTGTCACACATTGGATTCTACCCTCTGAAATTAGTCACTTTTTCATTTTTCTGATCTTGAAATGGAAGTCAAATAAAAACTAAACAAGATTCTTACTGCTTACCTACTAGGCGCTTTTCTTTATTTCTTTCCCAACATAGCCAGAAGGTAACACTAACACTAGAAGGAGGAAGGATGTCCTCCTCTATCTCCACTATCCCTTACTGTTTCCCAGCGCTAGAGGCATTCAGACCCTCTCTGGCTCTGTAGCTTCTTGTTCTTCACACTTGAAACTTGAATCTTGGGCTTCCCTTTCTCCAAATATTTGTATGTAGGAAGACAGATGGAATGAGGGCTCTGGAATGAGAACTGTTGGTGCTAGGCATTATTTACAAATGTGAGCCAGAACAGGTGCTGTGTGGTGCCACCTTCTCTATATTAAAATAACTAAAAACATCATCCCTTTAGAAAACACTTTGAGTTTATTTATTAAGAAGAATATTTATTGCAGGAAGATGTACTCTAAAGAAATTGGAGATTAGACACCAGCTTCTGTGTAAAAATACCTGTCAGTGAACATAGTTGCATTTTAGTCTGGCAAGTGGCTGTGGAAATTACTTCAAGTGTCACTTAAATAGATGAATCAAGGAACAAGCAGTTTCAGTATGGATATTATTCAAGTTTTACATGAAAGTTCAGAAAAACAAACCTATTTTAATTTGTCACAGTTTTGGACCAGACTGAAAAATACTCAACTTGCATCAGTCAGAAGATGCCTGTGTTGCCCAATTCTCTCCAAGACTGGATGTACTTTGAGAAAAACAGTGTTTTGAGAAATGATGCTTCATGTGAGGCTCCAGCTGGTCTGGGATAGCACAATTTGAAAGCCATAAAAAGTAGTTTCATACTGTGACATTCTGTCATCCAGTCAGTAGATATGTTTTACTAACAAAAGCAAATATATATCAATAGAATATGTCTGGACTATAATTGAAAGATGGATTCATCTCACTTATCTGTACACATCATACTAAAATCAAATAAATCCCATACAATATTATTGAATATGTACTAAATCATGGCGTAGCAAGTAAAATTGTATTTCTCCAAACATGCAATCAACCACTGGATTATTTAATATAGTTCACTAATGTAAAATAAATTCCTAAAGATGAATTCGCAAAATTTAACCCTACTTATTGGAAACTGACACATACCAATGTAAATAACAGCAAAGGAAATCTCTAACTAAATAGTTCCCCAAGTTAAATTTGTTTCAAAACAGAGATTTGTACAAGCAGTTACACTGTACTGTTATCTTTTTAGCTATATATTTCTTCTGTATTCAAAAACATTTTGTAGCTACATATGGATATAGCAGGGGAAAACATAAAATCTAGACTTGATGTTGTTCTTAATTTGAAATATAAAACAAACTATTACTTTCACTAAACTATCCAGAGCTGAGCATTTTCAGTTAAGATGCATACCTATGTGTTTTTCTGGAATACTAGATGTGTGAAAAAATAACTTATTGTTTATTTTTAAGATTGTAATATAATTATAACATTCTTTTCTTCCCTTTTTTCCCTCCAAGCTTTCCCATATATATCTCCCTGCCTTCCTTCAAATTTGTAACCTCTTATTTTCATTTTATTTTATGTATTCCTAAATATAGCCTGTTGAGCCCATGTAAGGTTACTTGTATATATGTTTACAGGTTGAACATTCAGATTTGAAATCTCAAGCTAATGGTCAATTTTTATATTCTAGTCCTCATTGTTCTTTTCTTTGAAATTAAAAGGAATTTCCCTTGAAAGAAAACGTAATAGTAAGACAATACTTTGTGATGATGAAATCATACAACTCTTAAAATATGAAAGGAACTCTAGAAATAATACTGTTTAGTGCAGAGAGATTCCTATTGTGACGGGAAGGAAATGGCTGACTTGTTTTAGTTTTCCATGATGAATAGCAGGAAAGGGGAGAAGCAGGAGAATAGGGAAGAGGAGGGGGAGGAGGAGAAGAAAGAGGAGAAGGAAGACGAAGCATGTGATGCTTTGTGGATCTGTAATGTGCAGGACAACTGCAACTTGTTAGGGAGCCAGCAAATCCACAGAGTCATAAAAAGATACAAAGCTGTTTAATACCAAAGAATTGAAATTTCTTAATATGCTAGCATATGGAAGGAGTACTAATTTACTCTAGTATACCAACTAAAATGAATCTAACTTTGTTCTAGTCTTCCTCTTATTGTTATAATAAAACCGTATTTCATTCATTCAGCAAAATCCTTCTTCATAAAATGCTTTGTGCAAGAGTGGCAGTTATCAGTAGATCACAAAATCAGTAATCTGATGCTGGGGTGTTTTTATTGTTATTTAGGCATTTGTTGTGTTAAGAAAGATGATTTTCCCATAGAGAAATAAATACTTAGCATTTACGGGACACCCCTATCTCTGACTGCCTTCCTGCTCTAAACAAAGAGTATACACATATATGTCTCCATGGGGGAGGTGAAGATTCGGTGATTTTCTGCATTGGCACCTTGTAGGAAGATCGTTGTCTCCTTAGTGAGACTTTACTGTCCAGTAGCAAAACCTCACAAATTCCATCTAAACAGCCCATGGCCTGAGTACGCCTGCCCTGAGAAGTGTGCATCCTGTGCACACAGATGCTGAGCTATGAGAATGTCACAAAATGTGTGCTGTGAGTCACAGTTATAGTGTCACCTATACAGTGAAATATAAAGAGTGGGCAAAAGCAAGCCAGAATGAGGTAAAAGATGACAAGAAGATAAAAATCCACTTATCTTGCCTAAACAAAATCTAGAAAATAGTGATAGTAATTGATATGTGAACATGGATGGGAGATGAAGAGCTGCCTACAATACAGGACTGCTGAGGAAGGGAAAGCCAGTCTTCTTCAGAGAAAAGCGCTCTGCTAGGTTAACCAAGCCCATGAATTGCTAAGGGAGCAAGAAGGCACAAGACAAATATAATACACATTGATTATATATGCATTATTAGTAACGTGGAATTTCTAAGTAAATAGTTCATGAAAGTTTTGATATCCTTTACTCATTTATTTTAACTAGTATTTTTGCATACTGTAAGAAGGAAAATAAAAATATTGCTGATTGTTATTTATATAACAAAGAATAATCGGCTTGTCCTGTAAAAGAACAAAATTTCCAACTTAGCTCAAGCACTGAGAAGAGATCAGTTAGAAGTAGGGAGAAAAGGTAAAACATTCTACTACAGAGGCACTGGCTTGTGAATCTTCAGAGGGTAGCAAGACACAAGTGGCCATGTGTGAGATATTTTGCACGTGGTTCTGGTCAGGTGGGTCTGAAGAATCAGATGTGATTAACAATAGAGCATAACCGCAAACCAAAAATCTTTGCTTTGCTGGAAAAGTCAATGCTGGTTAAGTGGAGCTGAACAATTAATGGTGAGTCAAAAGAGTCCAGCATCATTTAGGTGAGCTCCTCTGACAGTATTTCCTCAAAGTCAGTACATATAAGCTGTGGTCCAGAGGGTACCAGAGCTGTACCTTGTACTGGCATCAGAAATTTGTAATGTGTAAGAGTTTATCATGCGGTTTCTGGTTTTGAAGGAATGGAGAGAAGCCAAGGATTGGATTAGCACTGTGCTAGAGCAGAAGAGGCCATTGGGGAAGATGCAGCCTTGGCAGATGTAGAAGTCCTAGGGCTGAAGGGGTTATGGAGACATAGTGAGGCTTGGTGCCATGTGGTAGAGTAAGAGTCCACAAAGAGAGCTCAGGAGAGGCTGCTGGTGAAATGTGCAGCTCATTTTCTATAGAGCTCCAGCATATTGGAAATTATGTATTATGGGATGTCCAACAAAAACAGTAGCAGAGCCATCCTGAGCCTACAAGACAAACTGTATGAACTGTAGGTAGCAAAGCCAAAGGAATGTGGCCCTTTTAAATCTATAGGACCGTGAATGGGTACCAGACATCCAGCAATGGACATTTAATTTTGATTTAGTTTTGGTCCTATTGTGATTGTGCCTTGGGTTTTCCCTCTTGGAGGAAAAAAAACTATTTAACTTATGTCTTCATTTTAAGGACCTTACAATTGAGAGACTTTGGAAGTTGAGAGAAACTTTAGATGTTTCAGAGAGATTAGATATTCGGAGAGACTGGATAAATTTGGGAAGCTCTGAACATTAAAAGAGACTGAACTTGTGAAATGTTTGAATTTTTAAAGACTATGGAACTTTCAAAAGTTTGCATTTTGATATCGATATTAATATGAGATCTTAGGGGTGAGCAAGAAAGAACAGGCAATGTGATGAGTTTGTGTGACAAGTTGACAAGGGCTCAATTGTCCTGGTTTGTAACTGTCCAATTGATGCAAGCCTAAGCATATCTGGAATGAGGGGATCAGTTAAGAAAATGCCTCGGTCAACTGGCTTATAGGTGAATCTATGGAGTATTGTATGGATTAATGATTGATAAGGGACACCCCATGGTGGTTAGTACCTCTTTTGGGCAGATGGTCCTGAGAAGTCTAAGAAAGGAGGCTAAGCAAACTTTGAAGTGCAAGCTAAATAGCAACATTCCTCCTCCATGGTCTCTACTCCAGTTCCTACATCCAGGGTCCTGCCTGGACTTCCTCTCCATGATGAACTATTACACTGAAGTGTAAGACGACAAAATTCCTTTCCTCCCCAGACTGCTTTTGGTCCTGATGTTTATCACAACAACAGAAACCCTAGCTAAGATACCTTCTAAAGTAACTTTCCCTGTTCTCATATACATTGACATTCTAATTCATTTCATTAAATAAATGATCACAACCTGATTTAGTCAATAAAGTCAGTAAGTTTTTCCTTCAAATGAAAAGGAATTTCACCTTCTAAGGGCCCTACATCCTCTGTGTCATAGTGTTTGGCCGAAGGCCAGAACTCAAAACTGTCGATGTATGACTAGTAATAAACCAAAGTTTATAATATAATATAATATAATATAACATAACATAATATATATAATATAATATAATATAATATAATAGTTTGTATGTGAGCAATACATATTATATTAAATCGATATGGAATTGTTAAAGCACTTACAAATGTGTTTTGGTTTTCTTAAGTCCTATTTTTTGGTATGGCAATATTCATTTATTCACTTGCAGCATTCATTCATCTCTGTAGTTGGGAGAGCAGCTGTGTAGTGGATGATGTAATCAATATGACTAAGACAGATTTCCTGACCCAGGAGTTAAACAAGAAGCTATTTGTTGGATGTAACATTTTCACTGGCAAAGTGCATATCTCTCTTACCATTTTACAGTTTGTTCCAGTATCTCTTTTTCCTTCTTAGTTCTAAGAGATATTTGACCGCAGAAAGATTTAGAGGAAGAATACTGGTATCTTCAGGAAGAAATTTGGCCCCGAATACACTTACCTCTAGTTGGGGTCAAGAAAAATCGATACCTAATTGTGTGTGGCCTGGCTATTGCTGAGTCTTTAAAAAAAAAAAAAAAAAAAAAAAAAACGTAATGGGCCAAGATTAACCTAACAAGATTCCTAATTCCCCTTTCTTAGGCCACAAAGATGAAGAAACTAATGATGAAATAGAGGCTGATGGTCCAACCCCCTAGGGCTGCTGTGATAAGTAGAAGGGTGCTTGAGGAAGATGAAGGGCTTAGTGGACAGATTTATATTCCTTAGCCTTTGGAAAGCAAAAATCTGGCTCCTACCAATGAAAAGAGTTCATCTCTTTGCCTACATCTCTGTTTTTTCACCATAGAAATGGCTTTTTAAAATAAAGCCATTCAAATAATTACAGACCTTAGGAATAACAAATTATTAAGTAGAAAATTATGCTTCTAAAATAAGTATTACCTTACGTGTGCTTCATCCAGCTTCAGTCAGGGACTAATAACTTAATGCAAACTTCCTTTTCTTTCTGTCACTTGAACACTGTATTTATGGAATAATGCCAGCAACTTTCCATTTTTAGGTTTAAATTAAAAGTAGCTGTTATTTCAAGGAGTCCCATTTGCAGTCATTGAAGGTTCAGAGCATGTTATGCAGTGATAGAAGAGATGTTAATGGGGCTACAATGCAGAGTTCCCCGAATGCTCTCTTACTTTATTGTAAGCTTCAACTTCAGAAACTCAAGTAACTAAAGCTTATTTTAAGATTATTATCCAAAATTGGCCTTTCCTCAAGTTTTTCCTGAAAGGATAAAAAAATTATGGCTGAAATCTTAATCCCAGATTTCTCTCATTGTTCTCTTGAAGTTTTGTTCTGATGTGTTAGTCTCACTAAAGATAAGCATTACCATATTTACTTGATGATATGAAATTATTTTGATTAGCCATATTCGTATTTTTGCCACCTTTTTCCTTTGTAGCATAAAAACTTGAAAAGAGATACAAAGGATTATCATAAATATGTTTGAAAGATAACTTTTAAAACAATGCATTTATTTAAAAATAAATTATTTATTTTAAATTATTTATTTAAAAATAAATTTAAATTTTTATTTAATTTAAATATTAAAATTAATTATACAATGCTTAATATTTGTGTCAAGCCAGTGTATGTAGTTCTGGGTTCTTCCTCTCGTTTTGGGGTGTCCAGGCACCACCAATAGAAGTTCTAAATAGGTCAGGTCTACAGTCTGCCTCTTCTCTCCAGGGTGTCTGACTCCACTGCCTACCAGGCCAGTAGGAGGTGGAGTAGAATCTGGGACAAGCAGAATCCTGGTCTGGTCTTGTTGGGAGCAAGTGTGTGTGTGTGTGTGTGTGTGTGTGTGTGTGTGTGTGTGTGTATGTCACGCAGCACTCGTCTACTTCAGTTGTGTCTGCAAGACAGGTCTAAAAAACCTTATCATAGACCCGAGGCGTACACACTTCACAGAGAGCCAGTCTCCTGAGGTGGTCAGTCGCTGACATCTCCTAGTTCTGGGATGTGTTCCAGAATGATCTCTGCTAAAGTCTGTGGAGAGATCTGCGTGCTTTCTTTATTCAGGCATAAAGGTGCCCTAAAAAATATTTCATTATAGCCAAACTAGATTGAACAACGTTTCCCAGCCCCCCACAATGTTCCAACTAATCCTAATCGGTGCTGAGCTGATTCTAGGTCTGGAATTTCACAAGGATGTCACCCATTCAGACTAACTGCCCCTCGAATTGTTAGGGAAATAATAGGGCATTGTAGTTTGCTGAGTAGTCTTCTACAATACCAGGGCAAATTTAACTAATATCCTCATTCTCAGTCACATACTACAGCTGAACCACTCTAGGAATTAGCAAGAAAGAGACTGTCTCTACTAGCCCAGAAGATTAGCATAGTGGGCGTTTTACTAAGGATGGGCGGGACCTTGAGCTGAGTGTGTGTGTGTGTGAGTGTGTGTGTGTGTGTGTGTGTGTGTGTGTGTGTGTGTGTGTGTGTGTGTGTGTGTGTGTGTGTGAGACAGAGTACAACAGTCAGCATTCTAGATTCGAGAACTGTGACTCAAGATTCTTCGAGCCTCGAGCCTCCGTCCTCCTGGCTGGTGCACCCACAGCCCCCAGGGACTCTGGCCCGGCCCATGCCGCCCGAGCATTCTCGGAGCCCGAGGATGCTGCACCAGTTCAGAGGAGAAGGCTGCTGTTTTAGACCCAGTGTGTTTTAGATGGCCGCAGATGTACCTTGACTACTGAGCTGCCAGATTTCTCTTTCTCTTTTGCAATGACTGTAAAAGCCTCATGCCATTTTTGAGAAATACACTCAGACCCCACACTTCTTTGGGTCGGCTTCTGTTTCTCACTCCCCACATTTTTTGCCCACCTGACCAGAACTCATCATCCTGCAGAACAAGAGGTCTCTGAAACGAGCCCACTCCGTGGCATGTGTACACGTGTGTGTTTGTCTTGAGGGAGGAGGACCTTTTAGAGAACGGCCTTCTCTTTCTTCGTGTTTAATGAAGCAACTCTCTGAGACAATCTTAGCTTGTTCATATTTCTTTATTGGTGGTGAGTTTGAATGCATACTCTTTATTGGAGATGAACCAAAGGTTTTGGAAGTGAGAATACCCAGGGTGAGAAAAAAACTTTTAGATCAATCACTATGATAGGCCATTCCTTAGGCAGCAAGAAAGGCGATAAATAAAAAACACATAACCCAATTATTATATTTATAAGCTGTATGCCTAGGTTGGGCAGATCTACCGCTACACTAATCTATTCCCCGGCTATAATATCCCTTGCTACTTGTGACTACTCTAGGCCATTTGGTTCTGCTCCATCTTCCTTCCATCTCCTCTTTCTCCAGCTTCCCCCTACCCTTCCTCCACTCTCTAAGACCTCCAGATCCACCTTTCCTTTCCACTGCCCAGGCACAGGCTCTAGCCTTTATCTGACCAGTTAGAATGGGGAGAAGTTTCACATGAAATCACCTGGGTACATCATCCACTCCTTCTGGGGCAGCCCCTCTAGAGGAAACAGCATTAACATCAGAATACAAACCACACCAGGGCAGCCCCCATTGGCTGAAAGCTAAGGTACTGAGATGCCTCACTAGCATTGAGAGACAGTCTGTGTGCTGGGTGTGTGACTGACTGTGACCACTTGGTTGGAGGTCACCTGGTTAACTGCAGAGGAAGGTACAGAAACAGAGAGGCGTTAGCCCTACTCCTACTGGTATCAGAATAACATTGTAATCTCAGTTTTTGAAATTTCTGGGTTTGGACGTGGTCACTTCTGTTCCATGCCAATTCCTCTGGTGGCATGTTCCACATGCCCTACAAAAGTACACAGATTGAACCTGTTTTCCAAAGATTGCAAAGCCACCACTCATTGTGTGGCCTCCCTGTGTTGCAGTTTTCACATAATTTCATCATGTCTGCGAATGCATTCTGAACCAATAGGTACTTAGGAATATAAGAATTAAAACAGACTGGAGAGATGGCTTAGTGGATAAAGTGCTTGCCTTCCTATAATAGAGGGTAGGACCAGGTGGTCTCTCTAGCAGGCTGATTTCTAGAGTAGCCTAAATGGGGAGCTGGTACAGCAAGGGACTCTGATTCATATATATGTCAGTGAGTGATCAAGGAAGACAATCATGTCAATCTTAGGCCTTGACACTCTTGTTCTGCACTACTCCCCTACATATGTGCTTCTACACATGCAAACATCTACAACACACCCATACACACAAAAAAATTTCATATCGATGTGGAAATCTCCAAAGTGGTACCTATAAAAGCATCTTTCTTAATGTGATAAATTTACTAGCCACGTACTAAAGTAGACCTTATCATCTAATTTTTATCGAACAATATAATTTTATTCTATTCACAAAAAAAAATCTAATTTTATTTTAACTGTCCAAGTCCATTCAGTTATTAAAAGTAGTGCCTATATTTATTTGATCACATTTACATATTATGTTAGAGCATATGTTAGCTTTTAATGTAATATCATTTACTACAGAACACTTTGCAAAGCAGATCACAGGCTTTCTTGGGGAGGCACATTGTTGAAATGTCAGCTTCTTCAAGGTAGCTAACATTCATGAAATTAGACACTCATTAAATCTCTAAGTGATGGGATGAATATAGTGCTAAAACAATACCATTTGGGACTTTGCACACTGGCTTTACACATCAGGCACGAGAGTGAACCAAGATAGGAAATATTACCTCCTCTTTTCTGAGTAAGGAAATTGAGGGGCAGGGAGATAGGAAAATTGTGTTAAAATTCACAGCTGATTCCAGTTCCAGTTGAGACTTAATCCCATTTTTTTTTAATTCAGTATAGTTCTCTCTCCCTCATGGTTAGGTACATTTTGTCCAGCAGAGCAATTCAGATCACAGAGACATAAAGGGAAACAGTGACAATTCCAAGCCAGAGAAACCTGTGCCATCTTCCTGTGAGAGTTTAGAAAGCATGAGAGGATGTTATAGTATGACTGCATTTTGGTAAATGGCCTTTCAGAAAAATTAATTCAATCCCCCCACACAGAAAAGAGGTAAACAGAGAAACACAACAGAAGACAGGTGTTTCTGTTCTCATGAACTTAAAAGCACAGCAGTTATTTTACAAGATACCTGCTATGTAGTATGAGGCTGCCACTGAAGCTCATTTAGTCCCTTAGGAATAATATAAAATAGAAAACAATCTCAACTTCAATTCATCTATTTCTCAGTCATTTTGTTGTACATGGATAAAACTTGACTTGCTTTTGTAAGAGATGAACCATGCCAAATTCTAACTTGAAGCCACAGAACACTATTACTGTAATTTGAAGACATGAGTAACATCTGCACTCTCCTTAGAATTGATGGCATAATGCCCAGCCAAGTTCAAGTCAGAGTTGAGTCTTCATCTTATGATTATGTATTGCTAACATTCTATAAAATATAATAATTTGTCCATCAAATTTAAGATCAAATTATAACTGAGAATTCACAGAGAAACATTGTCCTGGTTATATGATTCTAGAAAACAAAACATCTGTAGTTGATCCTTATCATTTACACCCCCTTTCTCTCTGTTTTCCTATTGGATAAAGTTTGGTAAACAAAACAGTAATCCTCACAAGATGTCCAGATTCCAATACCCAGCACAAGTGATTGGCAGTTTTATGTCAAAATGTTGAGTTTTTTTAAAAAAATAATATTGTTGGATATCTTAGCATGGCAGATTATCCCGCCACATCCTGTTAGACCCTCCATGTAAAATGAGGCTCTTTACATGAAAGCAGTTTATAGCATCAGGAAGCAGTGCCACTACTAAATAAACCAGGACGTTACACAGCTGGCTTTGAAGATAAACGAGGGTTAAAGGTAGCCCTAGAAGTCAGAAGGACCATTCAATGGACTCCCCACTAGACCTCTACAGAATGTGGACACCTAGATTGTAGCTACAGAAAACTAGCATCACACTTCAGACCTCCAAAACGTTTAGAAAACTAAATTAATGATTATTGTTTTAACCACCAAGTTTGTGTTAAGGCTCTTAAAGGAGCCATAGTAAAACAAAAGTGAATAAACACAAAACAAAACAAAACAAAACAAAACACAACACAACTAAGAGACATGAGGGCCATGGGTAGGACAAGAGACCATTTCCAAGCTTACCAGGGTACTCCATGGTCTCATCTACACGAGTGGTTTACAATACTTTGTCTAAGCAGCAGTGAGAGGAATCATTTGTCAAAATTCCTGGGGATACACAAACATTCCCCCAAAGGGCTAGACCTAGGAGATGATGTCTGGGAGGCTGACAGAAAAACTGGTATAGAGAAGAAGCCAAAGGGAGACCTGTAATGTTTGTGAGAGAATGAAAACAGAGAAGTAGAGAAACCAAGCAGAGGTGCTCAGCTTGCTGCGCCGATATCCAAAGCACTTCAAAATACTCTCCCACCACTCCTTGCTCAGTTCTTCTAAGAAAATCTGATGAAGTAAGGCTGACCTGGAAGTTTTACAATGTGCAAGTGAAAGTATTTCCTACGGAAACAACTTCTAGGCTTCAACTATGGCTTTTTTGTCCATTGTTTGTTTTTCATTCAGTAAGTGCTGGTCTAGATGTGCTTCCCCGAATAAACACAGAGACAGTGTGCACAAGCACTTTCCTACTTTGGAGGGATAAGATTACAAGCAGTGACTATTACTGAGTGCTGACTAATCATTACTGGAAACCTGGGAAGGGAGTATCAATGTATATGAGCAGGATTCCAGCCTTGTTTATTTAGGAGTCCTACTGTCAAATTCTGTTAGAGAAATTTCCCATTACTATGCATCTCGATGCCTGTAGATTTATTATTCTGCCTACATTGTTTTTTCTTATGTATAAACTATTGCTTTAGCTGGTCTTTGGCTAATGTTAAGCAATATTTTGGAAGTTTCTTTTAAAACGTCTGTCTCTGTCTCTGTCTCTGTCTCTGTCTCTGTCTCTGTGTCTGTCTCTCTCTCTCTCTCTCTCTCTCTCTCTCTCTCTCTCTCTCTCTGTGTGTGTGTATGTGTGTGTGTGTGTGTAATCACCTTGCTATGGTTTAAATATGAAATATCCCTTGCAGCTTTATTATTTAAATACTTAGTTCTTAGCAGGTGGCACTATTTTGGAAGGTTATAGAAATTCAGGAAGCAACAATTAGCTGGAGGAAAGGAGTAGGTCACTGGGGCATATCCTCTGGGGTAAGCTTTCCCCCTATCTTGTCTTTCTCTCTGTTTTCTGTCCCATAGTGATGTGAATGGTCTCTGCCAGGAGGCACTGAGCCTCTTCACCATTCTCTCTCCATTTTGATAGATGAAGCCATGAACCAAAATAACTCCTTTGTCCCCTAAGTTGTCTCTGTCAGATATTGTCATGGTGATACAAGAGAACAGTTATGACTGTCTTTAAATGTCAAAGTGATAAACCTACCTACCCTTCCCCCATTTCCATTGTCATTTAGCACCAGCACTTATCAACCACCTTCTGTGTAATCCATTGATACTGCATTAAGAAGTTAACTCCAGTCTGATGTTGGCTTTGGCGTCTGAAAAGTTATTATAGTGAAGTAAATGCAAAGGTATTGTATATGTTAAACCTTACCTTAGAGACAGAAAAGACAGTTCGCAGATCGCACCTGCTTCATTTTGTAGGAGAGTCTCCTTGGAATTATTTCCATATTATTTTCAGGAGATGAGTGTTCTAAGTGGAAACAGGAGAACAGAATGGCAGACATGACTAAGATATAAATATGTTTGTCTTAAGTTTGTTTGAAAATGAGTATTATATAAACCAGTGGCTCATAGTCAACTCGAAATTTTCCCAGATAATTTGATTTTTCTGATATAGTAACTACTTTGCAGAATGTATCTGGCAGCTGGTATTAGCAAAAGGCAATATTCATTTCTCCCCAAATTAGAGTTCAGTTTTCTTTTGAAAGAAATTTTTCCTATTAGTCAAAGGTTACTAATGTGACAATTTGTAGTCCCTGTCAAATATGACTATAGGCACAGTGTCATGTGCCTGCAATCCCAACAGTTTGGGAGGCTAAGATGGTAGGAATGCGGTAGGTTACAGCTAGGCTAGGCTACATAGCAAGTACCGGGTTAGACATGGTACCTAGCAATATCACTTCTTAAAACTGACACTGCATATCAATATTAGGCAATTGCTAGGGTCTGGTAGTCGCATGGAGCCACCATCTAAAGAAGGGAGGAAGGGGATGAGCACAGAACTAATACAGACAAGAGCTTGGGGCTGGAGCATTGGCTCAGCAGTTGCTTTTCCAGAGAATTCAGATTTGTTTCCCAGCATCCACATAGTGGCCCACAACCATCTGTAACTCTAGTTCTACAGGATCCATCACTTTCTTCTGACCCCCTAAAGGCACCAGGAATGCATATATCACATACATGCAGGCAAAGCAATCATACACATAAAGTATATAAATCTAAAAATAATGTATTTTTATATAGGTGCTCGACTCTGACAAAGAGAATTTTTTTTTCTACTGATGTACAGTCTGCTATTATGGCAGGGATTGAAAAGAGTTAGGAATCACCTTTCAACTCTGAGCTATTTTATGTCCTTCAAAGCAACAGCAACAACAACGCACTAGTAGTTGGATTTTTGCCTCCATATGCATAAACAATCTCTTTTTCTGATCTCATTATCAGGATATGTTCTATTGTTTTCATCTAAAAAAAAATGAAGAGAATGCACCAGAAGGTATCACCCACATTTAGGATGAACCCTCAATTTAGACAACCATGATAATTCCTCACAGTCATGTCCACTGGCCAATTTGATGTAGACAATTCCTCTGTTGAGGCTCACTGGTCAGGTGATTCTAAGGTCTTCAGGTTGCCATTCAGAGCCAACCCTTACACCAGGAGTGTAACTTACCAGTTTGCTACCAGGTATCCTCCAGACATGTTTACGTTCATGTTTGGGGACTTCATATATGTTGAAGGAATTTTTCCATTTGTGACTTGTAGATAGGGTTTTACTATTATTATTTTTTCCTTTGAAGAAAGATGAAAGCTTGTATTTTTTTAAAAAAAACATATACACAAACAAACAGAAAAAAACCAAAAAGCAAAGATTTAGTTTTAAAATGATAAATGGGTGAAAAGTTTCACAGCTACAAAACTTTATACAGATATAATTTATAAAACTTAATTGACACTGACTCAAACACAACAAAATACCAAACTTGAACAGTATTCCAAACATTCAAAATTGATAAGGAATCACCAGTGGCTTCCAAAGGATCTACAATGATTTGTAGCAACAAAAATGACTATCTTTAAGTGATATCAAGACAATTCTTAACTTACCTTTTCTACAGTTAAAGTAAATTAAAATATTTTAGCAGTTTATTTTTAAACATATTATATAAAAATAAATAAATCATTCAACCAAAGAAAAATGGATTTTGTAACTCCCACCTTGGATTAGAGATGTAACCTCTGGACAGATGTCATCCATACTCTAAGAGAACACAAATGCTTGCCCAGGCTACTATACCCAGCAAAACTCTCAATTACCATAGATGGAGAAACCAAGATATTCCATGACAAAACCAAACTTAAACAATAATTTTCTACTAATCCAGTCCTATAGAAGATACTGGAAGGAAAACTCTAACACAAGGAGGGTAACTACATCCAAGAAAACATAAGAAATTAAACATCTCACAACAAATCCCGAAGAAGAGAACCACATACACATTATTCCACCTCCAGCAACACAAGTGACAGAAACAAGTAATCATCTGTCTTTAATGTCTCTCGACAGCAATGGACTCGATTCTCTAATAAAAGCACACAAGCTGGCAGACTGGATACTTAAACAGGATTTAGCATTTTTCTACATATAAGAAACACCTCAGTGACTAAGACAGACATTACCTCAGAGAAAGGGGCAGGAAAAAAGTTTCCCAAGCAAATGGTCCCAAGAAACAAGCTGCACTAGCCATTCTAGTATCCAATAAAACAGACTTTCAGCCAAAAATTATCGAGTGAGATGGGGAAGGACACTTTCTGTTCATCAAAGGAAAAATTGACCAATATGAATTCTTAACTCTGAATACCTATGCCCCAAATGCAAGGGCATGCTCATTGGTAAAAGAAACTTTATTAAAGTTCAAAAAACACATTGAAACTCACACATTTGTAGTGGAAGACTTCAACACCTCATTCTCATGAACGGACAAGTTACTGAAATATAAAATAAATAGAGACACAGTGAAACTAACAGAAGTTATGAACCAAATGGATTTAACAGATATCTATAGAACATTTCACCCCAAAACAAGAAAATGTACCTTAGTCTCACCACCTCATGGAACTTTCTCCAAAATTGACCATATAATTGGACACAAAAGAAGCCTCAACACATAGAACAATATTGAAATAATCCCATGCATTCTATCAGATCACCACAGACTGAGGCTGGACTTCAACAACAACAGAAAGAACAGAAAGCCCACATACTCATCGAAACTAAACAACTGTCTGCTCAATGATAACTTTGTAAGAGAAGAAATAAAGAAGTACATCAAAGATTTTATAGAATTCAATGTAAATAATGACACAGCATACTCAAACTTATGAGACACAGTGAAAGCTGTTTTGAGATGAAAATTCATAGTACTAAGTGTCTTCTTAAAAAAATTGGAGAGGCTACATAGTAGCAACTTTGCAGTACACCTGAAAGTTACAGAACAGAAAGAAACAACCATATACAAGAGAAGTAGACAGCAGAAAATAATCAAACTCATGCCTAAAGTCAACCAATTAGAAACAAAGAGAATGATACAAAGAATCAACAAAACCAAAAGATGGATTTTTGTGAAAACCAACAAAATAGATAAACCCTAGCCAAACTAAGTAAAGGGCACAGACACAGTATCCTAATTAACAACCTGAAATGAAAACTGTGGAAATTAAAAAAAAAGTAATCAGAACTTAATACAAAAGCCTATGGGTGGGGGCCAAGGCAGTGAGTGGTGAGAGCTGATACAAGCCATAAGTTTAGGGCAGGAGGATAATAATTGATAAGGACATGCTTCTCCAGGCAGGAGATTCTGCACACCCAGCAATTGTGTCTAGGTAGCAAGTTTTGAAATAATAAAGCTGTGTGAAAAGTTCTGTAAAGCAAAAGACACTATCAATAGGACAAATCAGCAACATACATATTGGGAAAAAAATATTAACTAACCCTACATCAAAGATGGGCTAATATCCAGAATGTATAAAGAACTCAAGAAGTTCATCTCCGAAACACCAAATAACCCAATTAAAAAATGGAGTACAGAGCTAAACAGAGAATTCATAACAGAAGAATCTCAACTTGCAGAGAAACATTTAAAGAAATGTTCAAAGTCCATAGTCATCAGGGAAATGTAAATCAAAATGATGTTGAGATTCCACCTTACACCAATCAGAATGACTAAACTCAAAAACTCAAGTTCCAGCAAAATGCTGAGGAGAAATGTGGAGAAAGAGGAACACTCCTCCATTGCTGGTGGCATTGAAAACTCATACACCCACTGTGGGAATCAATCTGGCAGTTCCTCAGAAAATTAGAAATAGTTCTACGTGAAGACTCAGCTATACCACTCCTGAGCATATACCCAAGATACTCTACCATACCACAAGGACATGTGCCCCTCTATGTTCACAATAGCCTTTATTGTAATAGCCAGAAGCTGGAAACAGCCCAGATGTCCCCCAACCAAAGAATGGATACAGAAAATGTGGTTCTTTTACACAATGGAATACTCTTCAGCTATTAAAAATGAAGACATCATGAATTTTGCAGGCAAATGGGTAGAACTTCCTGAGTGAGGTAACCTAGACCCAAAAGGACATACATGATATGTACTCACTGATAAGTGGATATTAGCCAAAAAGTATAGAATACCTAGGATACAAGCCACAGACTATAAGAAGTTTAACAAGCAGGGATGCCCAAGAAAGAATGCTTCAATCCCACCTAGAAAGGAGAACAAAACAATCATGGGAGGCAGAAGGAGGAAGGGATCTGGGTCAGAGAGGAGGAGGAGGGCGGGAAAGGGGGAACAGGCTCAGGTATGGGAGAGAGACACAGGAGAGAAGACCAGAAGGCTAGGAGAATGAATGGAAATATGCAGCCTCAGGGGTTGAAGGGTGGGAGGTGGGGTGTACTCTCTAGAAAGTACCAAAGACCTGGGAGGTGAGAGACTCTCAGGACTCAGTGGAGATGACCTTAGCCAAAATGCCCAACAGTGGGAAGAGAGAACTCAAGAGTCTACCTCCAGTAGATAGACAGGGCCTCAAGTGGAAGGACAGAGTTACCAATCCACAGTCAAAAGTTCAGACTCAGAATTGTTCATGTCTAAAAGAACTGAAGGAAGAAAAATGGAGAAGAGCCTGAAGGAAAGATAGTCTCCACTGACTGGCCAACTTGGGTTCCATCTTATGGGGGAGGCACCAAGATCTGACACTATTACTGATGGTATGGTGTGTTTACAGATAAGAGCCTAGCATGGCTCTCCTCTGAGTGGTGCTACCAGCAGCTAACTGAGCCAGATGAAGATACTTAGATCCGATTGGACCGAAGTGGGTGACCTATGGTTGAATTAGGGGAAGGATTGAAGAAGCTGAAGGGGAGGGGGACCCCATAGGAAGATCAGCAGTCTCGACTAACCCGGACTCGAGGGATCTCCCAGAGACTAAGTCACCAACCGAGCAGCATACAGGAGCTGGTCTGAGAGCCCTGGCTCATACATAGTAAACAACTGCCTTGTCTGGCCTCAGTGGGAGAAGATGTGCCTAATCCTTGAGAGAGTTGAGGCCCCAGGGAAGAGGGATGCCTGGTGGTGCTGGTGGTGGGGAGCACTCTCACCAAAGCAAGGAGGAGGAGGAATGGGATGAGTAACTGTGATAGGGAAGACTGGAGGGGGCAACAACTGGAATGTAAATAAATAATTTTTTTTTTAAAAGAATAAACAAAGGAGAAAAACAAAGAGTAGAGTTGAAGGAAGAGTCTTTTGGACCAGTAGAGAAACTTCATTGAGCTTCTTACAGTCGGCACTGAGGTATGAGAAGCAATGACACATTTATACGGCCTTTCAGTATGCTGGCAGGAGGTACCAGAGGTTGATTCTGTAATTTCCTAATCAGTCTTCAGGATGTGAGATCTAACACCACCACAGTCTCCATTTCATGCAGAAAGAACTCCAAGGTCAGAGTATGAGTGGTGTGTTAGTTCAGAGAGGGAGGGCCTGGGAGAATGTTTTCTAGCTGAATAAATGGAGAAGATATAAAGTTACAAACAGGATTTCTCTCCTTTACCATAACTTTCAATCAACCCCTCCTTCCCACCTGTCTTTTCACTTCTAGTTTCCAAAACTGGTAACTTTTACTTTTCGTAAACCAAAGTCACTTCTTGTATAAAAGCTGAGCTTCAAAATTTAGCTTTCTTTTTTTGGTTAAGGAAGCTAATTCCTCTCCCACAAACTTAATCCCCTCACCTGTTAATGTTACACACCTCATTTTATTTTACCGCTCATGAGTTTTATCATTTTACAGCTTTATCATTTCAGAAATGTGTTAGAAACAAAAAGAGGCCAGGTTGTTTGCACAGGAAATTTCTCTGACAGGAGTGGATTTGAACTCTTAGTCCACAAATGGGGGAGCTGCTTGAGAGAGTTAAGTGGTGCAATATCACTGAGAAAAGTGTGTCACCAGGAGACAACTTTGAGATGTCAAGTCCTTGCCCATTCCCTGCTCTTCTTTTCTTCTTCTTGCTTGTGGTTGAACATATGATTGATTTCTCTGACAACTGTTCCTGATCCACACCTGCCTCATGCTGCCATGCTTCCCTGCCTTGATGGATTTTTATCTCCTTGGAATCATAAGCCAAAACAGAATTCTGTAAATTGCTTTGGCCATTCTGTTTTGTCACAGCAACAGAGAAACTAATACAGGAGATACTCATAATATTGAAAGAGAATCTGCAGAAATAAATTTAAGGTTAACTATGTCTGAATTTTTGAAGCCGTGTTTTAGAGTAATTTGAGGCTCAAAATGATACTGAGCCTGAAGGACTGAGTTTCCATATGTCTTCTCTGCTCACATACAATGTCATCCACAATCAGCATCTTGCTCCAAAATAGGATGCTTGTTATATTTGATGAACCTGCAATGGTTGGAGCGTCATTGTCACTCCAAGTCTCTAGTGTACATTAGAGTTCACTTTCTGTTAGTGTAGTGCATTGGAAAATATCTACAATGACATATATCTACTTGTACAGCATTCTATGAAATAGATTTACTGCTACACAAATCCGCTGTGCTTTGAGTTTTCATCTACCCTTTATTCTTAAACCCTGATAAACATTGATGCTTTCTTGATTTTGGAATTTCACACAATTGGGTCGTCATAGTAGGTAGCATTTTTGATTGGCATCTTTCACTTATTACTTTTATCTGCAGAACCTCTTTATCTCTCCGTGGCTCAGCATCTGATTTGTTTTGAATTATGAAACAGTACTGGTGTGTTTCATAATCCATCCATTTTGGTAGGTTTGAAAGGACGCTTGTATTCAAAGTTCTTGACCTTTCAAAGGTTTGAACCTTTCAAAGTTCAAAGACAAATGACCTTGGACATGTGCTTATCTGGCACCTGCACGTTTATGTCGGTGAGCTATCTATTCACGTATTTTAAATATCTTAATTGTTTTTGTTGGCTTTTTTTTTTTTTTTTCTGGAGACAGGGTTTCTCTGTGAAGTCTTGGCTGTCCTGGAACTCACTCCATAGACCAGGCTGGCCTGGAACTCAGAAATCCACCTGCCTCTGCCGCCCACGTGCTGGGATTAAAGGCGTGTGCCACCACTGCCTGGCTGTTTGATGGCTTTCTTTTTTGCCAAGGGCTAGTTCTTGCTTGTTTTATAGTACAATCATATTAGATTATTTTTGCAAGTATTTTCTCATAGCCTTTTCTGACTTGGAGTTATTCTCTTGACAGTATCTTTCACAGTATCTTTGACATGGCCTTATTATGTTGACTAGAACAGGCTTTAGTGGCTATTCATAGGCTCCATCCACCAATGATTCTTAAATACAGGAACTCTTCCACCATAGTGCATTATAGCCTGGAACTCCTGGGCTCAAGTCATGTGATCTTTCCACATCACTCTCCCTATTCCCTGACAAACTATGTGCACTGTTCCTTCCCAATTTATGCTTAACGGCGTTCATAATATCACCTATTTCTTTCACGAGTTGTGTTTAAAATATTGAACCTTAAAAGGAATCACTCAGCCCAAATACATTTTCTTCTGTGTTATCTCTAAAAACATTTTGTATTTTACATTCCGGAATTATATTAGGTTCATAACCTACTAGTGTCACATAGGTAGGATCTATGTCTGAGGGCATTTTTTTTTAAACTCATGTGTATGTGTAAGTCACTGCAACAGCATTATGTATTTGTGGAGAAACTCTTTTTTAAAGAAAAAAAGAAGCATCCTGAAATGAAATTGAGGACTATACAAAAAACAATACACAAACTATATATATAGCTGAGGGATATACAGAAAATATAGATAAGTAGATAGGACATTAAAATGTAATTAAAATTAAAATAAAAGTAATACTTTTGGAGTGAATACAGTAGACTGAAAGAGGAATCCTCAGAGTGCTGTGGCACCAGCAGGTTCCATGTAGTGTTATGTGGAGGAAGGTTAAATAGCCTCATGTGTGTCTCTGAAGGCTTATTATCCCTCCTGGTTCCGCTAAGGAGGAATGCTGTTGGTCCTTTTCTGGTTTTCCCTCAGACCCCTGCTCTCTACCTTGTCCTCCTCTGA
>JADRCD010228291.1:0-16369 GCA_019843815.1 Montemys delectorum | reverse complement strand
AGGAGAGGAGAGGAGAGGAGAGGAGAGGAGAGGAGAGGAGAGGAGAGCCAAAAACCAAAGCAGCCCCCCCCCCAAAAAAAAAAATGAGGCATAGAACTAAACCAAGAATTCACAACAGAGGACTCTCAAATGACTGAGAAGCACCTAAAGAAATGTTCAAAGTCATTAGTGATCACATAAATGCAAATCAAAATGACCCTGAGATTCCACCTTACACCAATCAGAATAGCCAAGATCAAAACCTCAGGTGACAACACATGTTGGAGAGGATGTGGAGAAAGAGGAACACTCCTCCATTACTGGTGGGATTGCAAACTGGTACAACCACTCTGGAAATCAATCTGGAGGTTCCTCAGAAAATTGGAAATAGATCTACCTGAAGACTCAACAATAATACCATTCTTAGGAATATACCCAAAAGATGTTCCACCATGCCACAGGGGCACATGTTCCACTATGTTCATAGTGGCCTTGTTTGTGATAACCAAAAGCTGGAAATAATTCAGATGTCCCATGACAGAAGAATGGATACAGAAAATGTGGTTCATTTACACAATGGAGTACTACTCAGCTATTAAGAACGATGACATGCTGAGTTTTGCAGGCAAATGACTGCAAATGGATCTAGAAAATATCATTCTGAGTGAGGTAACTTGGACCCATAATTACATGTATAGTATGTACTCACTAATAAGTGGATATTAGCCAAAAAATAAAAAATAAAAAATAAAAAATAAAAAAAAAAGAGTACAGAATACCCAAGATACAATCCACAGAACTCAAAAAGGTCAACAAATGGAAGGGCCCAAGTGAGGACACCTCAGTTCCACTTCGGGAAGAGAAGAAAGCAACCACAAAGGGAGAGCGGGAGGGACTTGGGATGGAAAGGTGACTGGGAGTGGGAGAGGGGAACATGAATTGGTATTAGGTGGAGGAAAAGTACTGAAGCCCTGAGGGCCAGCAGAAAGAATAGTAACTGGGAACCAAGGCAGGTAGGAAGTTGGAGGGACCATGCAGAATATACCAGAGATCTGGGAGATGAGAGACTCTCAGGACTCAAAGAGAAGGACCCTAACTGAAATTCCCTATAGTGGGGAGAGGGAACTTGTATGGCTCACCTCTAGCAGAAAGACAGGTCATGAGTGAGGGATGGGGTTTCTATCACACAGTCAAAACTCTGACCCATAATTGTTCTTGTCTGAAAGAACTGCAGGAATGGAAATGGAGAAAAGCTTGAGGAAAAGAAGGTCCAGGGACAGCCCCCAAAGTGGGATCCAGCTCAAGGGGAGGACCCAATGCCTGACATTATTACTGAGGCTACGGAGTGCTCACAAAAAGGGATCTATCATGACTGCCCTCCAAAAGACCCAACAAGCAGCTGAAAGAATTAGATGCAGATATTTGTACCCAAACAACAGATAAAAGCTGCTGATTGATGCCTGTTGTTGAATTAAGGAAAAGCTGGAAGAAGATGAGGAAGAGGGTGATCCTGTAACAGGATCAGCAGTCTCAAGTAATAAGGATCCCGATATCTCTCAGACACTGAACCACTGACCAATCAGCATGCACCAGCTCATATGAGGACTCCAACATGTATACAGCAGAGGACTGTTGGGTCTGGGTTCAGTCAGAGAAGCTGTACCTAACACTCATGAGACAGGAGGTCCCAGGGAGTTTAGAGGTCTGGTGGGGGGTGGGTGGTGGGGACATCCTTGTGGAGACAGTGGGGCTGGGAAGAGGTATGGGGTTTGGAACAGGGAGGGTAGATAGGGAAAGGAATGAAATCTGGAGTGTAAAATAATAATAATAATAATAATAATAATAATAATAATAATAATAACAATAACAATAATAATAATAATTATATCATCATATCTTAATAATAACTATTAGTCTCAGACAAAAAGAAACTACAAAAAAATGAAACCAGTAAAATTGAAAAAAAAAAAAAAAGGCATTCTGAGTAGTAATGAGCAGTGATTTTCAGAAATTAGCACTGAAAGATATAAATGATGGGGAAAAAACTTATATTTGATAATTCTTGGTTTGTTGAATTAAGTTGCTCTTAGCAACTTAGAAGCATAGAGTTTTTGCTCCATTTACTCTGGCTTTCATTTGCTGAATAATTGAAGACCCACTTACGCCCAGCACTGTGCCAGATGTGAGAATAGCTGTGAATCACTTAGAGCATTCCTACCTAGTACAGCACTGAAGACAAGATAAGTTTTATAGTATTTGTACTGTATTGAAGTTCCTTTTATTTTCTGTCCTCTTCTCCTCTTCCTCAGATTCCTATGAGTTTATTAAGACTATTTAATTTTCAGAAGCACATTTAATTGGACTTTTGTGTTTATGTTGTATTCATATATATAACTTCATGTATGTGCAAATGTGCATACTAGGGTGTGACCATGAAGTTAGAAGTCAGAGTTTATTGCTGGATGTCTTTCTCAATTACTTGTTGCCTTATTTCTTGAGACATATCACTCAATGAACTCAGAAATCACCCATTATGCAAAACCTTCTGACCAGCAACCTGTAGGGACCCTTTCCTCTCTCCCTCCCCAGTGTGGGGTCTGTGGTCCTGACACTGCTGCCAGTGGCTGAAACTCTCTGCTACTGAGGCCTGGAGCTGCTGTGCAGTGAGTTAGTTAGTTAAAAGGAGGCAATGCATAAGTGAGATATTTTATTATAGGAAAGAGAAAATAGGCTGGCTATGTAGAGAGAAAGGAGAGGAAAGAGAGGAGAAGAGGAGAGAGAGAGAGAGAGAGAGAGAAGAGGAAGAAAGCAAGAGAGCAAGAGAGAACAAAAAGCAAGAGAGGAAGAAAGGAAGCAAGAGAGCAAGATAGCAAGAGAGGAAAAGGTAAGAGAGAGGGGAGGGGGTGAATCACCCCTTATATTGTGTGAGGCCTGGCTATCTGTCTGTGGAGCAGGTTATGCCTGGCTGTGGTCAGATGGCTGGTGGTAGGGTCCAGCTAGAATGCTGGGCGCTTGGGGCATTGTCTGTTTGACAAATCACACATCTCTTGTGGGGGCAGCTGTGAGAGGTTGTGACTGAAACAGGAGCCAAGGGCCCAGGAGTTATAGCCGAACTCCTTCCATCCCTTGCAAGCAGAAACTGCCCACTGGGGCTCCAGTGTTCTAGGCCTATTACTCAACTGAACCTAGATTGCTTGAACAGCCCAATGCTTGGCACCCAGCACTAGGATTCCAGGCACGCTTTCTCATTTGGCTTTTTTTTTTTTTTGAAAATTTTTTATTAAATATTTTCTTTATTTGCATTTCAAATGTTATCCCCTTTCCTGGTTTCCCCTATGAAAACTCCTATCCCATCCTCCCTCCCCCTGCTCACCAAAATGTAGGGGAACGCCAGGACAGGGAAGTGGTATCTGAGAGCTAGGAATCCAAGCTCACTCAGGTCCTCATGCTTGCATGGCAGGCATTTTATACACTGAGCTGTCTCTCCAGTTCCTAATCTGTAAGATTATATATATATATGTAGTTCTGCCTGATTTGTAGAATTTGAATGCTTTCTAATACTTATTTCATCATTTTTCTGCACTACTAAGAGCTGTCTAATAATTAATGAGTCATGAAGTGCTTGATGGTACAAACAACTACAACAACAATAACAACAGCTCAAGAGTGTTACACCAGGATTAGTTTCTCATTTCATTGTATTTTCTTTACTTCCCTAATCTTCCATTCATGACGGTGTGTGTGTGTGTGTGTGTGTGTGTGTGTGTGTGTGTATGTGTTCACGCTCGCGTGTTTGAAGAACCAGTATTCTAGGGCAGCACTGAAGGACTGCAAGAGATGAAGGAATAGAGGAATGGGTCCCGAGCCAGGGCTACTCAGGAGGAAGTAAACTAAGGATGCAGACACCATGCCGGGCTGGAAAAGCACCCCCATCTTCATGCAGACAAAGGAGAATGAAAAAGGTCAATACTGGAGACCTGCTGGTGCCACAAGGCCCAGAGGGCAGAGCAAGCTTGAGACTACCCCCAGATGAGTGCTAGATGGCATCCATCGGCAAGGCACACACTCCAGGGATGACCCCAGACACCCAGAAGCCCAAGCACCACTATGATTAGCAAGTAAGTAGTACAGTAGAGCTGGCTCTGCTGGCTTGGATATAGGAAGGAGCCAGCCCTACAGATCCAAAGCTGCAGGATCTCCAGGACACAGGGCAACAACAAAGTATTCAAGAGTGGTCTCAGAGAGGATCCAGTATAAATAGTGTAGCAGAAGCCAGAGGCCTTGAACCAGACCAATGACTTACTTATTGAAATGGACATTTGCAAGTAAAGACGTGTGGGCAAAAGGGTATACTGTGGACTCATTGTAACATAGCACAAGTTCCACAATGAAATCTTTTTTTTTTTTTTTTTTTTTTTAGGTAGGGGTGGAGGTTGTAAGGACAAAGGGAGGGTACAAAGAGAGCAAGATGAGTGGGACTGGGGTACACAAAGGAGCAATAAAAAGTAAAAAAAAAAAAACAGTAATCTGTTTTGTTGCCATTTTATTGTGTTCTCTATGAAATATGATCTACTGGAACTAGGATATTTTTCTCTACAATAATCTATCCTTCGTTAGACAGGTGCTTGTATTTGTCCTTTATATGCTTCCCACATTTGTTCATTATCAGAACTCATGATGGTTTTATATTCCTGTATGTTTATTTTATCTTCAAAAACATTAGAGACAGCTGTTATTTATTCAGAGAAAATAGATACTTAACTCTGGGTAATATCTCTTTTTGTCCTGACCTCCAATAGTGACATATGCTTTCATGCTGCCTGCTGGGTTATTGTTTCTTATTGTATTATCTAAATGAGTATACATCAGATCTCACTACATTACCTGGAAAACAACCACAATATATTTAGCTTATGTTTACGACTTATCTGTTTTTCTAATTTTGCATTGTCTTTAATGTCTCTGGTGCTCCTCGTTGTCTTGGAATCAGCTGGTGACTCACTGAGTACAATAGGCAAGAGGGGACTGTATGTGTGTGTGTGTCGGTCGGTGTGTGGATGTATGTATATGTGTGTGTGTGAGTGTGAATGTGTGTATGTGTGTGAGAGTGTGTGTATGTGTGTATGTGAATGTGTGTGAGTATCTGTGTGTGAATGTGTGTATGTGTGTGAGTGTATATGTGTGTATATGAACATGTGTGTATGTGTACATGTGTGTAAGTGTGTGTATGTATGTGTGAGTGTGTGTATGTGTGTTATGTGCATGTGTCAGTGGTCAGTGTCCATTATATGTACAAAAGTATGTGTGTATGCATGTGTGTGTGTATGTGTGTGTGTGTGTACACATGGGCCTGGGATCAATACCTTATTGTTCTTCATCTAACTGTTTGAGAGAGGATCAGTCACTGATTCTGAAGATTACTGATTAGGTAAATGCTGGAGACAGCATACAATGACAGGGACTGTCAGGATGGAGACATCTTAGAAGCCTGAGACAACTCCCTGTAGAAAAGTTTGGTGTCTGGATCCTGAGAAGCAGGAGTCACATTCCTCCAGGGGACCCGCCATCTGAAATAAGGGACTGCCTGCAGTAGGCCATGATGGAGTCATCTCAGTAGCCCACGGCAGCTCTTTGTAAAATAACAGTTGTTCTCATTTCTCCTAACCCTAGCTCTGTACAACGACTGATTTCATCTGTGCATGACTGTTTTTCAGTTGGCCTTGGTGTGTATAATTATTCTATTATATGTGACTTTCTTACCTCTTTTGCCTTTTGCTCTGATGGATTCTGTGAAAGTAGATGTTCCTTGATGTAATGATTCTTAAACAATTAAAAAATTGAGGCATGGAGCACAGCACAGCACAGTCTTAATGGCTCAGGTGCATGCTGTGTGTTCTCATCTTGAAAACAATGTAATAACTGCACAATGGTAGTCCCATATTAATGCTTGACTTGCAAAGAAAGTTTGAAGAAATTATTAGGAAATAAAATAGAGTCAACATGGGGACCCCAAGAAAGGAAAAAAAAACTATTGAAGTTATGAAATAAGTTGTATAACATTTGAGAGTGGTTCCTGGATAAGCAAGTATACAATCTGTAAAATTTTATATTAGTAAAAGTAAGTTAAAACACTGGGACTTTTGGGAGAGTCATTGTGTGCAATGTGCAGAAGCAGAAGGCTACAGGAACTATTGAGTTAAGGGTTAACTTGATTCTTTCTGGCCACTGCCTGGCAGCTTTGCCCATGTCATTTATCATTAGAGTTTCACAAGAAAAATGCAAGTAGCTGACCTCGGAGCTCTGAGCTCTCATGTATAAGTTAAAGTTTAAATAATGATAAGTTTGCAATTATTATTATTTTGGCTACAGGTCTGGGAACAGGGAAGCTTGAAACTTTGGGGAACAATAGTAACTCTTGATTCTTTGTGGAATGTGGTTATTCTTTTGAATTTGATTTGGCAATGATTATACAATGCCTTTTTTTAACCTTTTAAATTTTCTATTAGATTCTTTCAATTATTTCTTTTTTTTTTTTACAATGCCTTTTTTAAACCTGCTTTTGGAGTATCAATAAAAGACTGGAGCAAGTAAAAGGTGAGTGATCATGTAGAGAGCGAAGTGGAGAGCAAGTAGTGACCATGTAGAGAGTGAGTGAGGAATATGTGAGGTGAATGGAGAGAGAATAAAGAGTGTAAGGAAGAGAGCATGTGAAGAGCATGTGAAGAGAGAGTGAAGAGAGAATGTGAGGCATGTATGGAGAGTGTGTGTGTGTGTGAGTGAAAGGAGAGTGCATGTGGTATGTGTGTGAGATGTGTGTGAAGAGTGTGTGTGAGAGTGAAAGGAGAACGCACAGAGGTGTGAGACTTCAAGAAAAGAAAAGGGCATAGGAGAAAAGAAGAGTGCGCAGAAGAATTCAGAGTGTGTGCAGCCTCAAACTGCGAGTGAATGAGCAAGCAAGAATGAGAGCATAGCATGAGAGAGAGAGAAAGAGAGAGAGAGACAGAGACAGAGAGAGAAACGTTAAGCCTTGAAAAATTGCCTGTCAGCTTGTACCCAAAAAATTAGTCTGTGTATATTTATTATGCTCCTTCCAGAAAGTCCTGCTTCTCTAGTTGAGAATTCCCATCTTGCATCAAGGCTGGACCCCGGCAGGTAACAGCTAGCCAGGGAATTCCAGGGCTCTTCCTGCTCTGCCTCCCAGTTCAAGGATTACAGACATGTTCTGCTTTTACCTGGGAGCTGCAGATCCGAATAACCCCTAATGGTTATATGACAGGCATTTTATGGATTAAGCCATATTCTCAGCCTAATATCACCATTTGAGTCACTCTAAACATTAATTAATTATACTGTTAGGGAACTAAATGCTCACTGCCATAGAGATGCCACCAGCAATTAAGGGAAAGCAAAGGAAGTATCAGAGGAAAGAAAACTTCAAGCTAATCCCTGTAACAACCTGAAACGTTAAGTCAAAGTGTTACATACATGTTTAAATAATTGTTCACATTGACAAACAAATGTTTATTTATATTGTTGATAAGAGGGCTTTAAGACAAATTACATATTATTGTTTGGGAATACAGTATGACAAGTTGCTACAAGTGTATACAGTGCGTAAGAATCAAATCGAAGTAGGAAGCATTTTATCTCATTAGAATTTAAGAAGTCTTCGGCTGTTCCATAATTGAGCAGATTGTGATGGACAGTGAAATATTTTAATACCTGAATATAGTATGAGTTGATCAAATCAAGGTAATTAACATTTTGCTGCTTTAAAATTTTATTTCCAAAACTTTTTATTCTCTAATTATTCAGCCTAATTTAGAAACAATTCAAATAACTGGAAGGGACATCTTTTTCTATCTTTTCGGGAAACTCACAAACTAGTCTTTATCAATCCCTCTAAGCCAGTCCACTGTTGACGACTAGGAAGAGATACTATTTGATAATGGCTATACATAGAAGTGAATGACTTAAGCAGACAGCTGAATTAAAAACTGTTACTTTTTTCTTTTTCTTTTTCATGCTATCACTTTTGTGCATATAGAATTATTTTCCCAATCTGAGGTAATTTAGAACTGGAGTACAGATGAGATTGAATCATATTGGAGTTTCTGTGTCTGTAATCTTCATTCTAGAACATTGAGTCAAAACAAGTTAATGCTTTTATTCCTTAGCAAGAAGGAATCTAGTAGAAGATTTTTCAATCTATTTTTAGAAGAAACTACCTGAAACTTCTAAACAGCTTATTTTAAAGCAAATATTAAGATGTATTCTGTATGTATATTCACTAGCATCAAAGATATGATTTCTATTTAAATTGGAGGTCAACACAGACTACTTCCTTTGAGGAACATTAAGAAAGGAAAGTCTTTGGTAAGGAGAGAGAGTAAAATAGTCAAGAAAAAATGTGAGGTACTTTACTGTGTCTGAGGAGAAATACGAGTATGAATCAAGAACTTAGTAAATGAAAAATTGAGCAATGTGAAGGAAACTTGGAGAAGCAGATTGACGGTAGAAATGGGGAGCCTTAAATTCTAAACACGTAACTGTTACGTTTGTAATTGTGAAGCTTCTTGCAGGAAATCAGAATCCCTTTCTGAATCAGGTTCAACATAACAACTTAACACGGTAATTCTGACATCGTTTTACTTATGAGTTAGAAACACACATGGAACTGATTAGAGACGAGAGGTGAGGATGATTCAGAAGACACAAGGTCTAAATCTAATTTACTGAATATGTCAAGTAGGACATTCATAGACAGGTAGAGCTAATATGTGAGGCATAAAACACAAGGCATAGCATCTATTTAATGATGCAAAACTTGGAAAGAAAAGAATTCTGTGATAACACTTATGCATAAATATTCTCTATATGGATAGAAATAATTATGGAAGAAAGAAAATTTCTTTAGTAACAAAGGTCCTCAGGTGGTATTGAGAATCAGGGTCCAGGTACTGACACATTCCCAATGCCTTTCTAGGGAGGGAGGAAAGTTGAATATAACTAACTGGAGGCCCCAAGTATTTTCTCTATAGAGACATTGTTCTATTTATTTACCATTTCTCACCTCTCTGGACATGTGCATATGCATGTATGATTTGTTCACATGTTCATTCCATGGGGTCCATGATGATCTCCTTGTACAACCTAAGTGAGATGATTGTCTCATCTACTATGTGGATCCCCAGAATAAAACCGATGTTATGATGTTTGGTGGCAAGTGCCTTTAGCTGCTGAGCTAACTCACCTCTCTCACACACTTTCAGATATCCCCCCGGAACTCACAAGCAGCCTTAGAGGCCTGACCAGGATAAATGGAGTACTGTTTTCTCTGTTTTCACGGAGTTGTCTTCAATTCTGTAACTGAACTTCTGAAAACAGAGCACAGTGTAAAATTTCTATTAATAGCATAAAGGATCATGGGTAAGCATGGGCAACAATAAATAATCCCTCTGAAAGTTCACTGAATGTAGAAGAAAGATTATGGTTCTCTGGCTCAAAGTAGACTCGGTGGAATTAGAAAGGAAAAAACAAGGTGATATCAAAGAGACGGGTGAAGAAAAGTCGCTGCAAACCACATGGTGGTAGGTACTTCCTGGAAAGGTAGACACACACTGAGCATTTGCATTTTAACTTAATCGTAAATAATTAAACATAATGCAAGGTATTAGATAACAAGGCCCGAATAAACAGAAGGTCAGAAGAAAAGTTTCACTACTGCTAAGCTGAGACTATCTTGCATTTCCTGACAGCATCTTGGCCCTTTTTTTTTTCTAATAGCCATTTCCATAATAACTTTTCCCCACTGGCCTATGGAAACAGCTTTCTCTGCAAAGCTTCCGTTTTGCACAAATAGAGAAGTCCTGCTTCAGGTGTTACATAGATTAAAACAGCTGTTCATTTCCTGTGGGTCTGGAAGGCTCCGTTCAGCTCCTCAACTATTAGAATACCCCTAGGAGATTCTAAGTGTGTTCACTGATGTATGACAGCCTGTAGTGGTTTGCTGCTTCCTGTGCATCACCAAACACGGAGGCATTTTCACATGGTAAGAGGCAATTCTTCTCCTTGCCTATTCAGGTACTGCTGTGGTGGGCACTATCATGGAGCCGGATAATAAAGCTGAAGAGACAGCTGGAAATAAGGCTTACAACTGTTCCTGATTACCAGTGAAAGAGCACTCATGACTTTGAACATGAGGGGGCCTCCTTCTTTATTCCCTTGTACAACTTGAAGTTGATTTGATCAAGAAAATATCTATTATTTACCATAAAATATTATGCAAATGTTCTTTGTCTAATATTAATGTTAGAATTCTTGTGTTGAAAACCTATCCCCCAGAGCTACAGGTATGGGAGATAGGACCTAACAGGATGTTTTTAGGTCAGGAGGGCTCTGCCCTCAGTGCATAGAATAGATTATTGCCCTTATAAAAAAGGGTGGCAGAAAGAAGTTTGATCTCTTGCAGTTGTTGCTTTTCCTCCATTTCCTCCATGAAGGTCCAGTAAGGGGGCTCTGAAGGCCTACCTCAGTGGACCAGTAGTTCCCTACATCATCAATACAGATCCACATGTAAAGAGATAATCTGAATTATTATTTCTTGTGTTTCTGAAGGACAGAGGTTGACAAAAGTCCTAGAAATGCCCTATTTAAGTAAGAAAATTTCAGAGAAAGTTTGGTCAGCACTTACTAATAATTTTGTTGAAAATTATGTTAAGGCTGTCTATGATTCAGAATCACTGTCGTAGATGTAAAACTGGATTTGGGCAGCACCCCACAGACATTTTTCAGGGTTCTAGTTTTTACAAAGAAGTAGAAAAAGGATACATATACTATAGTACAAATAGAGAGTTTATTAAGAGAAAACGCTAGTGCTATGATAAATAATTGTGTTTATCCCTGCTGTATGAGTTAAATTATTAACTTTTATTTTGGGGGGGTTGTCATTTGCAACTAAATGATTTCTGGCATGCATTAGTGAAAAGATGAATTGGAATTAGGAATTCGTTTATAAGACTATGCAACATTTCTCAGTGAATGACAGGAACATTTATGATTCAGTATACTCTGTGTATTCGTGGTTTTCTCCAAGACGATACAGAGTTGTATCCTCATAAATGCATGGAAGACAAGTTCATTTGTCACTTCAAAATGAAAGACTCTGAGGCTTAACTTCTTCATGAATAGCAGCTCTAAAAGAGAAATGCATCACAATCCATCGTAAATTAAAAAAAAGATAACTCCTCAGATCACATCATATGCTGTACTAGTTCTTGGATAGAGTTCTAGGCAAAGATCAGGAGACATCAGTTACTAACTAGCTGGCCTTATGTGGACCACCTTCTCTGAGACCTTATATATGAAACAAAGGCAGTAATAATTTTTATACCATAGGGCTGATGTGACCAGGTATAGCCTAGATTTGTCTTTAAAAAAATCCTTAGCTCATGTGAGGAAAATATTTCGCACCATTTCAATTATTAATATATTTATTTTCTTCCCAAGTGAATTTTGCTTTATTTTATAACAGTTATCTGATTAGTTAATGAACACCATTTATAGACTACCTTTACAGGAATAAATGAATTTTAATTTTTGTTTTGTTGCCCATTCTTTTATGTAATTTATAATTCACTGGATTCTCACATTAGTTTAAGTTCCAGCTGACAGAACTAAAGACACATGCAATCTTTACAGTGGGTAATAATTCAGTATAGACAAATGAGAAAAAAAATTTGATATGATTGTATAATTATGAATGTGAGTAGAAAGAGACTAAACAATGTTCTTCTAGGTATGTTAAGGGAAATTTTCAGTTTTTAATCTCATAGATACTCTGGACTCTACATTTTATATACATACCTAAAAAATGGTTGACTTCTATATTTAAGAGGGAAATTTGTTTATTTCCAGCATTTTGTTAGCTTTAGTCTGTACAAAGAAGTCAGGGTTCCATTTACTAGCACCTTGGGACTCATATTTTATTTGTAAAGAAAAAGTAGGCTTTAAACTTTCTCCAGAATTTCCTTTCCTATTCTACTTAATAAATATTTCATAGGGATTATTTTTAGTTCAAACTTTATATTGTGAAAACAGAAGCAATGTAAAAGCTAATATCAGAATGATTTTAAATAATATATCATAAGAAACTAGCAGTGAGCATAAATATTGAATAAAAATATACATGCACCTACCAAGGTGATGTTAGTATGCTATGTAGATCAAAAATTGCAGTTTTATTAGTTCTCAAATCACATCATACCAGCAATCTCCGTGTGTGGTTCTTGGGAAGTTTTATCTATGGTTTACTGCTTGCAATGTTTGAATCATAGCATGCTTTCCATCTGGAGCAGAAAATTTTTACCTAAGAAAATCACTGTTACCCAGAATGCTCAGGGATGCTGGAATGATACTTCTTTAGAAATCAATACTTTCACACTTTACCAATTACAGATCCATATCTAATCTCATTTATTTTGTTACAATAAGGGGAAGGTAGTTGAGGAAGGGATTCTTATGGCTATCCCAATCTGTGAATTTATTCAGAGATACAATAAAGTCTGATAATTTATTTACTTGTTTGTTGTAAATTTGTCTTCTTTGACTATTTTGGGGTCATAGTTTTCTAAGTTGGTTGAAATGATCTATACCCTACTAGTAAGATTTTTCTGATTATCCTAACCCATACTAATACAAAGTGAATTTCTGTCTAGTTAATTCAAATTTTAGTATATTGATATCCTACTATTAGGACACTATTAGGTATCTTAGTGTCTTGCCTAATCCTTTTTGCGATGTAACAAAGTAACAAATATATGGGAACATACACCAACCATCTTGTCAAGTTCATTGTCTTACATTCCTATGACCATGACAAAAAAACATGTCTAAGAAACTTTTAAAAAAGCACTTATTGGAGAATTGCTTCCAGTTCAGAGGGTAAGACCATGACCATCATGGTGGGAAGCATGGTAGCAAGCAGACAGGTATGGCAGTGCAGCAGTATCTTAGAGCTTACACTTTGAGAAAACCATGAGGCAGAGAGAGAGAGAACTAACTGGGAATGGCTTGAGCTTCTGAAACCTCGAAGCCCATTCCCAATGACACATTTCTTCCAGCAAGACCACCCATCCTCTAAGAGGTCACAGCTCTTCATCTTTCCTCTACAGTTTCACAAATCAGGAACAAAACATTCAAAGACATGACACTATGGAGGCCAATCTGATTGGAGCCACCACACAGATTTTGAAGCAACAAGAGCAAACTAAAGATTTCTTCTTTGTGTTTCACAATGTTGTCATCTCTATTTGTGGGTAAAATGGCATACAGGTGATAGGAGGCCCTGACAATTCATTCACCAGCATATCTGGCATTCGGCCTAAGAATGAGACAGATCATGTTGATCATAGTACCGACATGTGATCTTCCTCTGTGGTTTAACTTTCTCACCTCCTAGAGTCTAGTAGAGTTTGGGGAAGCAAAACTAGTAGAGTGTTTGTTTTTTTTTTTTTTTTTTTTTTTGTCTGTGAGGCCTTTCACGGAATTCATGTTTCTATGAAGCTTCATACTGTGAAATAGTCTTGCAGTGTGAGTATCAGGAAAGTGGCATAAATTCTTTCCCCTTACACAGATTAATCTCCTTAACCAGTGCAGAGAGCACAGGCTTCTGTACAAATACCCTGGGATATTCTGACATTGACTATGAAAAAAGATCATACATTTCCAGAATCAATAATTGTATTTTTTCATTAAGACTTATTCCCAGAAATATCATCTCAGCACAATTCAGGGACTGTTCCTTAATCATCATTTTTCTTTTTCATGTATAATATCTTAGCAACCAAGATTCACTCAGTGATCAGGTTGAAAGAAAATGACACCTGATGCAAACATATTAAGCACTGCAAATTAATGAGAAAATTACATTAATGACACAATTTGGAAATGAGTCTGAAACTACTCAAAGAACTATAAATATAGTCAACAATGCAGAAGTGATTAATTAAAAGCAGGTCTTTTTCGATAGAATTGTATTTATCTATAAATGTCCATCTTGTTTATGCTTCCTATTAACACTGATGTAACAAAACCTTTTATGATAGAGTTCTCTAAAAACATTAAAGTGAGTGGCATATGTAAATCACTTCCTTTACCTTCTTATAAAACAGTCAGGCTTTGCTAAAGGACACTCAAAGTTTAAAGATTATTATATAAACCTCTTTACAAAGTTAATAAGCTCTGAGTGAAACTCTAATTTGCAGGGGAATAGAATTATCTTTGATCAAATATAAAAACATTGTTTATAGCTTAAATTCTACTCTCAAGTTTCATAGTTGAAATCAGTTCTCATAATTACTTATATTGATATCTGAGGTTTCTATACTGATATAATCATTACAATTGTTGAAATTTTTTAGAAATTCATAAAAAAATATAAAGGCAAAATTTGGGATAAAGAATTAAGGCAATTACTACATTCTAGGCTTGTCTCTACTTCAGTACATTGAGATATGATTCCCAAGTTCATAATGTTGGTTTTTTTCTATTACTCCTGCATAAAAATGTAAAAAATGATCAATTGCAGGTTATTACAAATTCCCAAATGAAAATGTTTCAGGGAAGTTTTTATTAGTAAGAAGCTATTAATATAAAATTTGGATAAGAAACTTCTGGATCATATAATATTTGGTGGCCAGGTGACAGAGACTGACCATTAGGCCACACTGAAACAGCATCATTTCCTTAGTTTGGTAACAGTTGTCTGTCCTCTGATGAATTCTCTTTAGCTGGAAGGCTTGTCTGGGACTCTGTGATGAAAGTGAGCATTCTGAGATTATAGGCTTGTGCAACCATACCCAACTGGTTTTGTTATGCTTCCTAATCTGTTTTACTTTTTCAAACTGTAATTGCTAATTGAAAGAACAGGTTGTTCACTGAAAGCATGCCACAAAAAGAACAGTATCATCAATGAAAATATGTTTTTATCATCAGCATATTTCAAAGTTACTATTTAAGCTGTAGAGCAGAGTAAAATCCAGTTACTTCAATTGAAGAGAACAAATGACTTTTTAAAATACTCCACAGGCTATAATTAACTTTAAAAAATTCCCAGTTAACAGCTTTCTTTAGTAATTTAACTACAATTTAAATTCACTCCATTATATGCCAGGACATTTAAAAAACATTGACCAAAGCTTAATGAACAATAACAGTCCTATTAACTTTTGAAAAATTATAGTCATTTATAAAAGTGTTTTGTGAATTGTCTGGGTGGTATTTCTGATCTACTTTTTTTTTTATGTTTTTCTACAATTTTTGTGTCACACATACAACCTCAATCAGAATTTCTTATCTAATGATAGAAATTAGGATTCTAGTTTTAGCTGGACTTCACTTTGAAGTATACAATTCTAGAAGGGTCAAGGAAAAACTAGAAGAGAGAAATAAGCCTATGTTTCATATAATATATTCCCTCATTTGTTCCCTTATTATCATCACCATTAATATTTTATATATTTAAAGTATTTTTCATATGTCTTAATACTTATACCCTTTGAGATAGCAGCATGCAAATTTTGTAGATGAGAAAAATAAAGCTTAAAGGGAGTTTTTCCAAGATCCTAACATTAGGACAAGACAGAACTAGGTTTTACATGATAACAATTGCTTCTCCCTTAAAAACTGAGGTAGGGAAATCAATGTGTCTTTCTTCAGGAGTGACAAAAGCAGGTATGCAAATAAGCCAGCCAGATAACTAGCAGTGAGAATCTCTAAAGACAAAAAATGCTAAATTCAGTTAATCTTACCTCAAATAGTTCACTACAAGGAAGGTGTTAGGCTGCATCCTTAGGCTGATTCTCCTTTGACAATAGGTCTTTTGCATCATTAGACCACTCCATAAAGGGTAAGTACTTCCTGGGGAGGGTATTCACTGAGGTTTCAGTGACTGTACTGGCATGGTAGCAGAAAAGTTAAACAAACTGAGTTTGTGTCGATCATGTCACATTTATTACTTAAACTGCTTTGCCTTCTTCATTCGTAAGAGTTACAGTTGTTGACATATTTGAACTATCTTCTGTAATCTTATGCAAAAATTCTAAAAGATGAGATTGCTGTATTAAATATTTACTCTCAATAAGGGGTTTCTAAACCACATCAATGAATTTGATAGTACTATTCAAAATAGTTTTAGAAAGATGGCTCAGTGGTTCAGAGTACAAGGTGTATTTCAGGAGAACCTGGGTTTGGTACCCACCATGCCCAAGACTGCTAATATCATCTGTAATGCTAACTCCAGAGAATGTAATGCTTTCTTCTGATGTTTGTGAATATTACATACACATAGAGCGCGCGCGCACATACACACACACACACACACACACACACA
>JADRCD010228289.1:19157-32163 GCA_019843815.1 Montemys delectorum | reverse complement strand
TAAAAAAATCACACATTCACACATAACTGATTCCCAGAGAGCTCAAAGGGTAAATAACTATCTATGCTCTTTGGGGATCAAAGTGTTCTTATAATGAGCATGTCTGACTTCTACCGAAGAGGGCACCTGTAATGTGGTCTGTTTAGCAGTTCACTCCAACAGGGGACTACAGAGACAAAGGTATCTCATGAGAAGGCGTCTTTATAAATATCTTCACTGGTATTGGTCTCCTAACTCCTTTCTGTTTAGGGTTGGCTTCTGAAGTGACAAAGACAGAACTTTATAAGAGTACTAATTAAAGTGAGGTACTCCTGATGATAACAGCCTCAGAGGAAGACTGATACGCAATCTTGACAAATGAGATTTTTTGTAACGCCTAAAAGTGGGCTCGTGCCCAAATGTTCGGTAGAAGTACATGAGAGTGTGTCACATACTGCTGTTTTTGTCTTGATTGTATCTTGTTTGAAACCATGAATCTCATAATCATATATTACAGTCAAGGCTCCACTATTTAGTAATGTTTTCAAAAGTAGAGTATTAGGAGTCTATTAAACATGTGTCTTTGAATATCCAATAGGGACTTTTAAGCCAATAATGAATATTACGTGTCTTTTCATTTTATAATCTCCAGCAAAAATGTGGTAAGCTAAATCTTCCTTTTAATGCCTAGAAACTATAAATTTAAATTATTCTAGAAGAGTAAGTTTATAATGAATCTCCACGTCTTCTAGACAAGCTTGGGTAAATAGCCAAGCTTCCTAGAAATGGATGAGATGCTGATGAAGGCAGTGAATTTTAAATTCATGATTTTAAGAAAAGTTACATTTCAATTCCTTGGGTGAAAATTTTTTCTATTCCACTTGAAAAGAACAACCTACATTGTTTATCTAAAAACAGACAATTTTCTTGCTTGAGAATGTAATAGAAAGAAGTAAAACATGGTCATTGACACCTATAATTCTACCATTAAAAGCTAAGGCAGGAGGATTGCCAAATTCTAACTAAGTCAGGATAGCACAGAAAGGAGAGGTCTGAAATACACTTGATAATTTCATAAATTCATCAACTCTGCCAAATTCATGAAGGTAACTGATAGGTGATATTTGAATGGATTTAAACTGATAGGAACAAGAAAATTGTTTTCTAAGTTCTCTAACTCGATAGAAACTTTGAGAAAACTGTGAACCACATCCCCTGCAGGTAATTCTTGTAGCACTATTGAGTAGCCCTTGGGTTAAGCTCCCCCTCTGGTTGACAGTCAATGTTTTCTCTTCCAGTTTGCTCAGTACTTTAACTTGCACATAGAATCCTCTTACTGCTAAGTACACACTTGTTTTAAGAACAATATTTTAGGTCCCTTATTGAATTTCCTTTGTGCTTTCTCTGTCAAAGTAAACCATTATAGCATATTTATTTCACACAGATTATAAATAGCCTTACAGGCTATCTAAATTTTCTTTTTGAAAAATATTTGACCAAAAAAAAAGGGGGATGGGCTGACAAAAGTTTTTTCTAAGGGCGTTTTCAGGAAAGGAGGAGGTATAGTTAGGGTCAATTAAGTAGTAAGTCATTAACTTTCTGGTCCATCAATGGCCCTAATGACTAATATCAACATGGAAGACTGAGTAGCACCCCTGACCTCAATTATTTTCACCCATGTCTCTCTGCTTTCCTGTATTACCTTTTGGGACATGATTTCTGTCTGAAATAGATTTGAGGTGGAGACTGCCCAATTTGAATGCAGGGGATGTAAGTTTTGATACAGGGGAGTGTTCATGGGGTGATGGTGATGCAGAATAGGAAGGACATTATCTGGAGCTCTGTGCCTGTCATCCTCTTCTCCCTTCCAACCTCTCTCATTTCTCCCTTGTCACCCTTTGTCTCTTTGTTAAAATAATTATTTTTTTCTCCATGTGAGATTCTGTCATTAGATGAAAGGTCATGGTTATAATCTGAATCCTGGATAATAAATACAGTGCAAAATGGATTGAAACGCATAGAGCAAAAAAAGACTTTTTCAATTAAAAAACAGTTTGCCAAGCCTGTGCCAGAAAAACAACCATATAGACTCTGAGTTCTTTTCACTTATAATTAGCTGCTACTGAAAGTTAATTACTTTCAGGATCAAAGGAAACACAACTAGAAATAAAATGCAAGAATTCCTTTTAGATTTATAGCTTAAATAAATGTTTGCCTTCAGAGCAGATGGTCCGCTTCAGCCTTCCTAGAGGCTAATGAACTCAGGGTTCTTCAATGCATATACACCATCTTTAAAGTTCACTTTGGTGGGCAAAGGAATAAGGTAGATTTTATTTCATTTGGGAATGTCTTCTGGGAGACTTCGTAAGGCAGAAGTAAAGACTCTCTGCATCTCCCTGTTTTTGTTTTATCAAAGGAACTATGAATTATTGACCCCGTTGAAAATTTATACTTCATCTACTTTCTTGCAGAAATTTCCACTTGAAATTCTTATTTGATATCTGATTTATCTGAGCAACAGATACAGGTTATATATATATTGGTGTTTTGCCTGCATTTATGTCTTTATGAGGGTGTCCTGTCCCTGGAACTGGACAGATTGTTAGCCAAAAGCTATCATGTGGGTACTGGGAATGGAACCCAGGTCTTCTGGAAGACTAGTCAGTGCTCTTAACCATGAAGGCATTTCTCCATGACCCCTACCCCCCATGCATGTTGTTAAGGAGCTTAATTTTGAGGGGGTGGCTTTTGTATTCTTTTTCCTTCCCTCTGTCTATCCAGTGCTTTTGAGGTTTCATGCTCCCTTAAACTTAAAACACTTCAAGTATGTCTGCACAAAATGATTTTAAAACGCCGATTACGGAACATATGGAATTTCTATCATATGGTTTGGACTTCTTTTCTAGTAATAGACTGTGATCTTTGGGCAATACATTTTTGGGATCAGCAATCACGTTGTGTGAGATTCATGAAAGACTTAAGATGGTGGTGTAATGGCAAAGTTAGATCAGAACCTTGGACAGAGAAGCAAGTAGGGCTTGGGAAGGAGAGGCTATAAACAAAGGTGTTCATGAAAAGATATAGACTCAACAATAATGTAGACGTAACGTAACTACCCTTCAGCTGCTCACTGACCCTGTAACCTCAGAAAAGTTTTCAGTTTTCTCTCTATATCTTTCAGGCGATTTTCTTCCTTATCTGTTGACAGTATCAAACATTACATTGGCATAGTCTTTCCCAAGTACTTAACACTGTATTAAATGACACAGGTTGTCTTATAAGTGCATAAGAGAGGAATAGTTGTAATCTCCTATTTACATGAAAGGAGGCCTGGATCAGAGGATAAGCAGGTTTCTAGATTCACGTAGAATTATGAAGCTGTCTGCCTTTGTGTTCTGCCAGAATCAAATATCTATGTTTACAATCCCTATAGTAATATTCACTTGCTCTCATTTTAATGCTGAAGAAAGAAAATTGACTTAATGTTCACATGGTAGTCATGACTAAGCATATAACATGGTTATGTTAACCAGATATATAATATTGTATGATAAGTAAATATAGATATTTTATCTTAAAATTGAAACAGTATACATAAAAAAAAACCCAACTTTCTACTTGTACTTTTTTTCTATTTCTACAAATTTAACTTGGATACACATGTTTGCACTTGTTAGTTTTTGTCACCTGAAACAAATTAGAGTCACTTAGGGTGAGGAGCCTCATGGAGGAATTTTATCCATCACATTGGCCTGTGGCATGTCTCTGGGGCGTCACTTTAATGAATGATTGATTTGGAAGGTTCTAGATCATTGTAGGTGATGCTTGCTATTCCTGGGAAAGTGACTTGGTAGATGAACCAATCAGTTCTTTCATGGTCTCTGCTTCATTTCCTGGCTGGAGGTTCTGCCTTTAGTTCCTGCCTTGGTTTTGCACGAATGAACTGTAACCTGTAGACTAAATAAGCCCCTTAGGCTTTCTAAGTTGTTTCTGGTCAGTGCTTTAGTATAGCAACAGAAAAGTAAAGTAGGCTAGTCATGTCAGAATGATCAATTAGCTTTTGACTCTCTGTGATGTTTGAGTTCATCCATGTTTTGACATATGGCATGATTTCCTTTTCCTTTTTCTTTTTTTTTTATTTGTGGACAGAATGTCACTATGTTGCCTTCTTAGTTATGGCTATTTTTATTGCTGTAGTACAACACTACAACCAAAGGCAACTTGAGGAAAGAAAGGTTTTACTTCGGCTTACACTTTCACATCTCAGTCTACCACAGAAGAAAGTCAGGATGGGAACTCAAAGCAGAAACCTGGACTCAGCAATTGAAGCAAAAGCCACAGAGCAGTGTTGCTTACTGCTCATGGTTTCCTCACCTGGCTTTCTTTTACCACCCAGGACTACCTGCCCAGGGTTGAATAACCTATAATAAGCTTGGCCTCCCACATAAATTATTAATCAGGAAAATGCTCAACAGAATTATATAAAAACTAATCTTATGGGGGGAATTTTTATGAATTAAAATTTCTTCTTCTGGAAATGTATAGGTTTCTCTCAAGTTGACAAAAACCAATCAAGACAGTAGCACCATGGAGCTTAAAGTCAGAACCTTCCTACTTGGAGCTATAAAGTGAAAGAGTTCCCACTGTTTGGTATCATGGGGATACTCTTTCTCCTCTTTAAAAGCAGAATAATATATTATATTATAGTCATATGATGTTTCTTTTCCTAGTAAATTTAAGTTAGATATGTTGATTAGTTCCATATCTTGCCTATTGAGTATGTGATGTAATATATCTTGCTTGTATACAAATATCTCTTATGGATATACATGTGTGTATGCATGAATGTATGAATGTGTATGTGTACATGTACAAGAGAACGAGAAAGGAGTGAGACAGACCAACAAAAAGAGGAGAAATTAGACATTAATGTATATCCAGTTAATTATTTCAGAAATCTTCATTAGGTTTGCATCAGAGTATCAGAGCCATTTTGCTTACCAAAAGAAAAGAGGAAGATTTATTCTTTCAACACAGTAAATTCCCAGTTCATCTCGTTGCTGACCACATTAATGCAAATGTTTGATACCAGATCCAATAAACCATTGTAAAACTGAATATCATAAAGATTTCATCTAGGATTTTCTTTGATTTTCATAGTGTTGGACTTTGCATATCAATTTCACATTTTGATAAAGAATGTTGAAATATTGATTATTGAAAAGTCTGTTTCCTGGTGTGTCTTGGTGATGCCTATGTAGAAGATCAGTTATTCCCAAGTGCATAGTTGTGTTCTTGGTGTTGACTTTATCCATCTGTATGATGGTTCTTACTGCTTTTTTCTTGTGTCTTTGTTGTGAATTTGACATCATAATTGTGGGCTTCTAATTTTTCATATTTTATCAATATTGTTTTATATATGTAGGGTTTCTCAATATCTCATACATAAACAGCAAAAACTTGTAGAAATTTTCTAATAGAAAATTCATGAATCAATATTGCTCTGTAGAGGGACAACTCATGATAACTAAGTTCCTTAGTTCATGATCCCAGGATGAATTCCCTATATTCATTTATGTCTTTCAAAAAATGCTTTCAACATTTCTGTAGGTCACTATACAAACTTTTCACTTACTTGAATATGTTTTTTTCCCTAAGTTGTCTGCAACACTACTGCAACAAAATTGTTTTCATTTTAGTTTTCAGATTATTCATTATTGAATTATACATGCAAGACAGATCTTTGCATATTAATTTTATAACATGGGACTTGTATGAATTCATTGATTACTTTAAATAGGAGTGTGTGTGTGTGTGTGTGTGTGTGTGTGTGTGTATGTGTATGCATGCATATATATGCACAGATCTGCTATTTAGGTTTTCATACACAGATATGCGCACACACACACACTCACACACACACACATTTATTGATATTACCTTTAAGCAAAAATAACTTTGCATTTTTCCTGCATTTTGAGTAACTTTTATTTCTAATTCATGACTAATTTTATGGCCAGGATTCCTACTATTATAGTAGACATCAAAACCATGGGAATCCTTTATTGTTCTTTATCTTAGAGGAAAGCTTTTAATTTTTTACTGTGTAGTGCAATGTTCACTCTGGTTTTTGCATTTTTATTTTTTAAACGTTAGAATACTTTCTTCCACGTTTAATTTAATGTTATTATAAACATCCCTTTTTAAAGATACTCTTGTTTTAGGCCAGTTAATGTGATTATATAGTTTTGATTCTTCATTTTAATTATACTTCATTTAATTGATTATTCATTTTAATTATATACTTATTTTTCTATCTGAATATATCCTTTAACTCCAGGATATTCTACTTAGTCTTAATACATTTTAGTATGCTGTTGATTTTGAGTTGCTACTATTTAGATGAGGATTTTTATATCAATGTTTAATGACATTGATCTACAGTTGACTTGTGTGGAATCTTTGAATTTTTGTATCAGGAAAGTGTTGGTTTCAAATGATTTTGACTGTGTTCTATCTTCCTTCACTTTTAGGGGAACTTATAAGAATTTATATAAAGTAATAATAATTAATTGGTGAAATCCCCATTGAAGTACTATTACCCTCTCTTTTTCTTGGAAAGCTTTTTGGTTTCTGATTGGTAGTTAATTCTACATGCTCATTATAATATATTTGGAATTCTTTATTATTTATGATTCTCCTTTTCCAATTACTATTTCTGCAAATTTGTTTATTTCTTCTAGATCACCTACTTTATTAGCATATCCATATAGATTATTTTTTCATAATCTTTTAAATTTGTCATCAACCATTATATTTTCTGTTTTATCAGAGTTTTGTAACTTTATTATTTCTATTATGATATGTGAGATTTTTGAAATTGTTTCTGTTCTTTTAATAAAATATATAGTTTTATTAAATTTTTAATTATATATAACATATACATATACATTTGTCTCAATTTTTAAATTTCTTTGATGAGCCTTTTAAGTGAGTCCTCAGCTACCTTTTGATTTAGTGTAATCTTTTTCCAGTCATTTAGGGCATGAATTTTTTCTTCTTTTAAAGTGGACATCAACACCAAACATTTGTCAACTAGCTTGCTACATCTTAAATTCTGACAAGTTAGCCTTGTCCTTATCCTATAACCTTACTGACAGCAGTCTCCTTTCCTATAACAATTTTGGTGTCACAGTACTACAGTCATGCTCTAAAACACAAAGCCTAGCTGATCAAAACATAGTCTTCTCAGACCACAATTATATTAAGTCTGTACTGAATGTTTTAAAATGGAAATATAAAGCAAAAGGTAACATGAGTTTTTACAATGGCAGGACAAAGACTTAATTATATTTAGAGCTTGATATGTAAGATAATTAAATAATTCATTTTAAATATTTAGTTTATCTTGAAAATCCTAAATACTCTGGACAAAACATACTAAAATTTAATTTTTGACAAGTATTTACGGCTACAAAAGACATAATGCTTTTGAAAATGTGTAAGTACTCACTGAATGATTTCTAGGCTTGCTGTGGGTTTCATGGATCTTACTCATTACACACAGATTATGAAAAAGAAGTCTTATTTCTTTTTCTTTAAATAAAATTTTAAAAATCACATTATTTAGCAGAAAGTATCATAATGGGGCAATGCCAGTTTATTCTAGTTTTCTAGTGAATCATTCTATATTTAAAAGCATATGAGAACCTGGAACATTAGGGAAATACAAATTACTGTACAAGAATGATGCAGTAGCATTTATAGCAGTCAAAAACATCTAATAAATGAATGGGCAACCAAGAAAAATCTTTTGGAAATGGTTTTCTTGCAAAATAGTTCAAAGGACACACTGGCTCTCTGAGCTATATACTTGTATTTTTTGTGTTTGTGTTATGACCTAGCCATCCATGGCTATGAAAAGATAGTGGTGAGTGGAAACAAATTATGGGATTTATTGGATGAGAGAATGAGCCATGATGAACAGGAAGCACTATGGGAGTCATGATAGTGGTAGGAAGTAAAATGAAATTATTGCTTTAACATACAGATTTAAATATGAATTGATAAAACAGGCAAACTCGGATCCCAAATGTAGTTCTGGACAACTGCAAAATAATACTATTTTAAAAATATAAAGCTCAAATTCACCAATTAGACATGGTCACCATGATACATATACACATATAAACATAATAAATATACACAAGAGTATACAAGTCACCCAGAAAGAATGAAATTATCTCAGTAACAACATAGTATTATTTACATTTTAATAGATAGACATGTCTTCACTATTGAAGGTTTATTCATATCAATATCAGACTAAAGAATTTAAAAATTAAGAATACTTTAACTACCATTGAATCACATATTTAATAACACTTAAAGACAATCCAGCAAGTCCTTAACAGTGATGTATGTGGGATTATTTTAGGTAGGCAAAAAATAGACATATACATATTCTTATAAAAAAAAGGGTATTATGATTTCTCAAAACAAATTATATTAAACTGTTTCAGATCAAGGTCAAGACTTATAGTGCATATTGGATAGACTAAAAAGCTATAGGCTGATATAGTGCAGATAACCTAAATTTATGAATTAAAATATTTGGATACTTAGCTTGGAATCAAATTGTAGTTTGAGTCTGAAAATGTATGCCACCTTAAAAATCTTTCTTCATCTTTATAATTTAGATTTTGCATCTCAGATAGACAATAATGGTATCTAATTTCTTGTCCTTAAATGATATAAAGATTACTTTGGTACTGCTCATGAAACAAGACATTTAACTTGAAATCAATATCAAAAGTGACAGCAGCTATTAAAGTGGAAAGAACTCTGGGCTTGAGTCAACAGCACAGGCCGTGTGGAATTGTCACTAACTATCCTCTGTGACCTTAGATGAGTCATGGTGTCTCAGGGCCCATGACTCACCATTAATAGAGAAAGATTTACACTCAAATTCCTGGTAGATAGAAGGTCTCTCATCTAGGAGATGGGTGTGACTTTGTTGATGAATTACTTGACATACAAGCACAGGAACCTGAGTTTTGACTCCAGAACTCATGTGAAAAAAAGAAATAAAATTTAGGGCAGTGGCATGAGCCTGTAATCACAGTGCTTAAGGTGCAGAGACAGGAGAATTCCCATGGTTGCTTACCTGTTAACCTCATTGAACCTGTGAACTCCAAGTTCAATGAGAGTCCTAGTCTCAAATAATAAAATGGATATCAAAGAGCATCAGTCTGTGGCAGCCGTGCGCATACATCCTTGCATGTGCTCCTGCATACATAACTGCATATCTGCATGCACATTCACACACAAAGTTTCTGCTCCCCCTAACACACACACACACACACACACACACACACAGAGAGAGAGAGAGAGAGAGAGAGAGAGTTTCTGTGATTCATATGTTTATTTCTGCTCATTGAAAACTAATAAGTAAACCAGTTCATTTACAGATGAATGATATTAGCAGAAGGGTCATCCATTGATAAAAACAGTATATGTTAATCAATCAATGAATATGGCAACATTTTGAAGTAAAAATTTGAACATTACTAAGTATCAAAAGAATTTGTCTGGAGTTTTGCAGTCTCTTTAATAGAATGGACATCTTATACCAGCTTAACTGTTCATGGTAAAGCAGTGGACAGAGGTAGCCATTATGATTTATTTAAGGAATTACTAAACTCCAGACTCACTCAGTTCTCTTCTATACTAATTGCCACAACCTTCTGCTCAATACCTCTCTCATACTTTAAAGGAATCCTAAAATAGGAAGAGATAAGTGTTTATGGCGTTTATACTTTAAATATAATTGGAAAATAAATGATCATGAAAGGAGTATAAGTAACAAAACTAAGGTGTATAGTTGCCAGATTCTGTCTGAGAGACAGATTTGTAGTTGTGTCAGATCCAGAGGGGTGCAATTTAGTAGATATGCAGGAGCCTTTGCCTTTAAGAATTCGATGCATCTTTGATGGGAGAGGGGTTAGAAAGAGGGAGCTTAGTCCTTGGGGAGAGGACATAGAGAGAGTTTTCTGCATCACCAATGATTGTCAGTTTGAGAGGCTCAGTGGGTGGTAAGAGTAAGGATACAGCAATATTCATGTCTTCAAGAGGCATCACTCTTTTGCATTGGAAAGCTTCAGACTCCATCATAGCTGTGTACTCTGATGACAAGTTCTTCGTTTCCTTGCCCTGTCATCAACTGTTCTGGGTGCTTGAATTTGGGGCTTTATATTAGAATGTATTTTCAATTGCATTTTCTCACGATGTGGAATTAATTCTGAGGGTACAAAAGAGAGGCTATCTCTTGATATTGTGGGAAGTATATTTTCTTACTTGTCAAGATGACTCGAACGCATACTTTTCCAGATCCACTCTTCACATCATGGGCTTGATAAGAACTGTGGAAGACAGAGAGTAATGAACTTTCCCTTGATTGTGCCTTTGTCTAGTCCAGCTTCTAGATCTATATATACACTTTATTTTCTGATCTTTCTACCCAGAAAGGCTCTTTAATACTAAGGTTTCTGTGTATCCTTGACTGGCTTGCAAGATTCCTTATATTTGTTGGAAAATGAATGATAAATTAGTAAAACAATAGAAAAGATAAGTACAGATTCTATGATCTAATGAATTCTATAACTACTAAACTACAGAATCCATGGATGGAATAGCATATCCAAAAAAGGTTAATCTACATTCGATTCTTTAGTAGATACATTTGTAATGAAGAGGGCTTCCAGAGACAGTGGCAGAAGTAGCAGTGCAGTGCTGATACCTGTATTCATTTTCACAGAGAGTCTTTAAGGATTATTGGATGATACAAAGACAGGAAGAGAGGGAGAGAGAGAAGGGTGAAGGAGGGGAGAGGAATTCAACAAAAGAAATATACAGGCTCAAGCACATTGGATGTAATCCAAATTTTTGTTTTCGCAAATGAGTAAAGATAAGTTAAAAAGAAGGAATAGCTACAGTGGTTGAGTAATACTATATAGCTTTATGTTAATGTCTTCGGTCTGTGTATTGAATTACCAAACAAAAACACATCCAATTTTGGGGTAATATAAGCAGGTGCAAAATAAAAATACAAGGGTAGAAGTCCTTTCAACTATGAGGCTAAAGACACACTTTGGATGGTCTATAAATATCATACTGTATTGTCATGGAAGGTAAGAGGGACAATATGCACATTAGAGAAGATACATTGCAAGCAGAGCCAAGGGCTATGAAGTAAAAATAAAATGGAGGAAATGGTCTTTATCTGTCAATAATAGCTGGATAAAAAAGAAAAAAAAAAAAAAAAAGCTCAGCCAAGGAATTTTCTAGAGGTTATATATGGGCAGAAAATGTAGCCTTGTCAGTGATATCAGTGTAGAATTTCCAGGAAAATGTGAAAACAAGAACCACTAGAGTTCATGATGCTTCAGGAAGTTACTCTCAATCTACTCACACATATGTTGATAAACTTGTTCCCGCCTCACATGAATTGAAAATTGGAAGAATTCTGATAACGTTGACTTATTTTAATGGATGCTTGCCAACTTTTATCCCATTACCATATAAAAGCTAACCTTTCTAAAAGAAGAAATCTAATAAGCCCTAAACTACACGCCTTGATGATGATAGATAGACTTTTGTATTATGGTGGATACAATTTGTATATTTGGCTCAAACCCAGGTATCTCTGGTGGGAGTATGTTGGTTGTCTATATAAGGCTTTTAAAATTATTCTTTAATGAGTTAATCTGTAACACCTTTCCTAATTTGAAACTTTTGACCTGCATTTCTAATCATTTATAATTCTAGGTTGAGTCTAATAGAATATTTATTTAGAATATTAATAGAAATAATAGAAATTTTATTTCTCATGTTTTTACGTAGTAGTTTTATAGATGATTCATATAAGAGTTAAGTTATAGCTATATTTGGTCTACTGTAAAATTACTAAATTAACACCAATTTAATCTTTTGGCCTAGATAAAGAATATGATATGTGAGACCTAACTTTAGATAAAAGATTTTCAAACTTCATCATGAAAGTTTTCACTTCTTTATAAAGTTTCTCATGATTTCTTCATGAAAAGAAAACTCTACTGAAAATATAGTCTCAAAGCATCCACAAAAACTCAAATTGCATTTTGTATATTTTCTTATTATTTTTTCAATAAAGTCTACTCTTAAAAATATTTTGAGGTCCTTTCCTCCTATTGATGATCGAATTTGCAATCCTCTACTATACACCTGCTGCCAGTACATTCAATCCCACCCGCCAGGGCCAATAAGTGGGAGAGGGTGGGGTGACAGGCATGGGGAAGAGGGAGGCAAAAGGGGTTTGTTCTTGTTTTTGTTTGTTTGTTTGTTTGTTTGTTTTGGAGGGGAACTTGGGAAAGGGAAAATGTACATGTAAATAAAGAAAATACCTAATTAAAAAAAATATTTTGAAATCACTAGATTGCTTCCATAAGAAAAAGAAAAACTGTTTTCATCAACATGTAACAGGCTTTGCCATTTCTGAAATAAAAATAGTTTTCTTTGTGTTATGCCTCATATTACATATTTTAACTTTTGACTTATTATCTTAGTCATGTCAGGATGAAAAATGGATCTCTCTAGGTACTTCCATTATGTCAGATTGAAAAATCATTTTTCTTGACTGCTTTGGGCAACTGCATGTTCAAAGCCCCTTTGCCTCATTTCTCATGGTACTCCATGTGGTTGTGCTGCCTCCCCTGCTTTCAGGCCTACTTCCATTGTGAATGAAAAATCTCACACTCAGGGTCAGACCAGGTACATGTGCATGCAATAATCTCCAAGCACTTGACAACGATTTATTTAAAAATTTTCATCACCTGGAGTTATTTATTCCTTGAAATGTCAAGTTGTACATATATGTAGTTATGAAGTAGAAATATTCCACACTCACTCACTCATACCTGCCACACACCCATACACCCACCCACCCACCCACACACACACACACACACACACACACACACACACACAGAGA
>JADRCD010228289.1:0-19057 GCA_019843815.1 Montemys delectorum | reverse complement strand
CCACACACACAGAGAGAGAGAGAGAGAGAGAGAGAGAGAGAGAGAGAGAGAGAGAGAGAGAGAGAGAGAAACAGATGGACAGAGGGACAGATGAGACAGAGAGAAAGAGAGAGAGCGATGTAAGTCTTGATACATAAGAAAAAATCATTATTCTTTTAAAATGTAATGATGGTTTACTATAGAAGCATTTCTGTGCATGAGCTGGATTTACGTTAAGTGAGCCTTAGCAGTTGTTGTTGAAGGACTACAGTGCTTTTTCTAGGACATGTGAGATAATTATAACCCTTGAATCCAACTCAGACTTTTGCATGTAGATTACACTGAATTATCTCACACTCTGCTTCCAGGGATCTTTCTATCTGTTCCTATCTCCTTCTCAACTTTAAAAATTCTCTTATCTTTGTGATACCTAATAGTAGAAAAGGGAAAAGGAATTGAGGAATTAGCAAGGGGAGCTCTCTCTCTTACCTGTTTGCCTGTTCCTATTGATCTTCTTCCTTATTCTCAGTGGAATTCCTTGGATAACCCTTGTGGTGCACACCAGTAGGATTTGCTGAAGGAGGCAGAGGCAGGAGGATCAAGAGTTCTAGGCCAGCCTGGCCAACTCCCTTCTCTAAAATAATCTTGATCATTCCAGCTGGAAGGGGAAGGAAAGCTCCTTTCTCTAGACCTGTGGAAATTGTTCTGGGGCTTTAGAACTTTCCATTTTGTTTCACAGTTATTTGTTTACAGCCACTGTTGAAGCTTCTAGAGTCTCAACACTTTGACAGCCTGTACAGCCTCATATACTCTACATAGCAGCCAACATACAGCTCAGTTGCCACTGCTGTTTGTATTCAAAATAGCAGTTCACTGAATAAATGTATCAGGGTGAGTCAGGAAAGCAGTGATAAATTAATGAGACTGTTAAACAGGAAAATTTAATGACAATGTCTGCTGTGATGAAATGCTCATCAAAGTGTAATGATTCATTCTTGAATCTGAAACAAAGAAAGCTTATATGTTTAAAGGGCATTTTAACTGGTAAAAAGTCACAGAGATATTAAATATTATTATAGTGACCCTTATTACAGAAAATTGGCATTTCTACCTAAATGGCACTCTATATAATTAGATTTTTCAATAACATATTAAGCAAAAACACAGTTCTTGTAGGTTAAATCTGATATTCTTTGGAACAAATGGAATGAAGCAGAAAATTCTAAACTAAAATGTAATATTGATTTGGCATTAAGTTTAATGACAAACGAGAAACGAGTACTGTGGGCAAAAATATAATAAAATAATTATGTTTCTTTTGAGTTCCTCTTATCAAAGTAAATTTTAATTTTGATTAATCTAGGAGTCTATGTAATCTGAAAGCCTTATTTTATGTATAAAAATATTTAAATCATATAGACACTAAGTGGCTTAGATAACAAGACCCAAAGTCAGGAAGGCAGGAAGATGTGTGGAAACAATATATCATACATCTTGAATAAAGTACAGATGACATAAACCACAAGAAGCTTCCATTGTGCTTTTGGCTAAATAAATTGATGTGTAGAAATGTATGGTTATTATACCAGTAGGAGAAAATAAGTAACTGTAATAACAAAATAAAATTTGACTTCTAAATACCCTTTTATTATGACACATAATTTTAACATAACATAGGATGATAATGCATTTGTGTCAGGTTCATATGGCCAGCTATAGTAAAGCAATGTGGAACCAGTAGACAGAGGAATGGATAACATATTTTAATAATGGCGGGAGAGATAGTCCAGTGGATTAGAGCATCTGGTGCTCTTGCAAAGAGGTGCATTCAGTTTCTGGCACCCACACAGCAGCTAACAATCCAAATGCATACCTGCAGGCCAATTCCTCATACACATAGTAGAAATAAATATCAAACAATTGTATTAAAGACAGAAATGTTGAAGTTCTTGGTTTTATTATTATGATTAATTTGTTTGAAAACACAAGTGATTTGATTGTATATTCATGTTAGTTTATTTAAAAGACATCCTTGATTTTTCTTACTCATCCATTTATTCATTCTGTTTTGTTTTGTTTTATATTTTTTTCGAGACAAGGTTTCTCTGTGTCTGTCTGTCTCTGGCTGTCCTGGAACTCACTCTGTAGACCAGGCTGGCCTCAAACTCAGAAATCTGCCTGCCTCTGCCTCCCAAGTGCTGCAGCTAAAGGTGTGTACCACCACTGCCTGGCTATTCATACTTCCATTCCAAACAAAATTTGAGTAGCACGGACAAATTAGACATGACCTTGGTTTCTCTATTAGGATTTTATTCATGGTGGATAAAGCATGGGAAGAAGATATTGTAAAGAATTCATTACCTATCTCATAAAGGGTAGGTAAAACATCATTGAATGACATCATCAATAAGATACAGTATCTTGCAATGACATCCTCAGCAGGGTAAGGGAATGCTACCTGAGAGAAAATGATCACCATGCTCTGATGCAATAATTGTGCTTAGTGCTTACAGACTCATCTTATATCATGTAGTAGAAGCCATGATTTTGTAAGGAAATAGAAAATAGAGGAATAAAATTCTTTTGTGATTTAAACCAGTGTTTCACAGAGTAGAGGAAATTGATCTCTGGGGTTCACAGATCACCAACACTGAACTAATATGTGATGTGTATGGTGCCAATGTGCCAGAAGATAGCATCCCTGGGAGGGGAATGGTCCTCTGTACAATGATATGAAATTAACCTGTCCAGCCATGTCCTAGCCAATATTATCCTCTATAAGTCTTGATAAACCTACCCTATATTCCAGACCAGTGCATTACCTAAAGTGGAAATCTTTTAACGTGTTGTTTTGGAAATAGATTTGAAGAGGAATCTTAAACAAAGGACCTGACATAAAAAGTAGTTTCATTATGTTCTCATTACTTCCAAGTTGAGAAAGAAAAATAAACTCAAACTTCTCATTTCTCCTTCTTCAGCCATCTGATCTTTTCTCTGCTGTGGCACAGAACATATTCTTTTTTTTTTTTTTTTAACTTAATAAAACCCAGAGACAGGCTTTTATGCATATTCATGTATACTTGATTAATAATTGATGAGAATGCCTAGGGCAGGTGGTAGAGAATAAAAAAACCTGTAGCAGGGAGCAGGGTGGAAGAAGATCTCTCACTAACTTCCTTCCCAAGGGGAAGAGGAGCAGAGTCAAAGGCAAGGGGTGGGGGATGGGGCAAGCACAGAGCTGAATGTCATCCCACAGTGCTGTTTCCTTGATTTACATATTTAATTGCTTCCTGTCTTTAGCAGTTGGGCTCTGTGATTCTGACACATTTTCTGAGGAATTCATCTGAAGACCAAAAAGTACATAGTGGAGGAGTGGAAAAATGAGCTGAAGCCTGCAGAGCATTCTTGGAGATGAAGAAGAACCATTGCCAATGTCCTGTTCTTGGGCTGTCTAAATGGTTCAAAGAGCAGTTAATACCCAAGACAGAGAAAACAGCCTGTGATAGTCAGGACAGGACAGGACAGGACAGCACCTGGAACTTGGGTTTCATAATTAACTAACTATATCTTCAATGTATCATTTTACTATTTTACATCTCCTTAATTTTTTACGGATTTGTGTGGATACCAAAACATTTTGCCTTAACTCATCTGATATCAGAGTCATCCTTTCTGATTTTCTCATGAGTGTGCTCAAATAGGAAGAACTCACAAATCTTGTCCAAATACTAATGAGGCTGGAAACTACTAGAGAAAGCAACCTGTCTGGAGTCTAGCATAGGAGTCTGCTGTGTTCCCAGCACATGATAACACAATGTTTGGGTACAGTGAACATAATTTTTGTCTTGAATTTTCAGTGTTATCACATGATGCTAGAAGTATGGTGCTACTTCATGATGCTATATAAATAATGTGCCATCTGATTAAGTCACATTAATTTTAAAAGTTGAGACTGCTATGTGAATATCTATTATGAACAATAATATCTGCAGTATTTCAAAACCCATATACATTTCCATGGATTCTTAGAGATTTAGCCAATGGTCTATGAAAGAGGAATGATTTGGTTCTCTTAATATCACACCAAAAGAAATTTTAATTTCACAAAGATTTTCAAATACTACTTTGTTTCCATAACTGTATTTAAGTCTATGCTAGTGTGGTCAAATTTCTGACTATGACACTGTGAGACAAGAGCTGTACATTGGTTATAGGACAAGAACCTAACAATGAGATGTTCCAACTAATATGGGTGAGGAGTACCTTGGCCATATGGTCCTCTCAGTCCCGAGAGTTTTCGTAGCCAATGCTTTCCTAAGTACAGAGGCTGGTGCTGAGCACTTTGCTCATGTGGAATGTGTCAGTAGGCCAGGCCAAGGTTCATTTTTCATCATGATTTTTCCTATGCAGAAGATAATAGTTTATTTATGATGTTGGTAGTGAAAATCAAAGTAATATTTAAAAAAACAATGACAATTCTGGCTGTACTCATTTTCTGTTGTGAAGGCAATGATAAATAATAAATGAACAGTTGATGCATATTTTAACAGAAATGAATCATTGTATAAATGTTAACTACTTATTTATTAATACTTAACTACTGTTTATAGTACTTACTGACAAATATAAAAACAAGCTATTTTTTTCTGTATTTCCTTGACATAGTCAAGGAACCAAAGAAAGTCCACCCTGAATTTCTCAGATGTTACTATCCTCTATTATAATTTGAATTACCATTTCATGAGTCTTTATTTGGCATTTCCAATGGTTAAATATTGATTTTTATTTGAAGTGCTTGAAGAGATAACACTTTAGTAAATCTTGAGCTTTTCCATAATCACCTTCTTTCACAAATTACATTTTTAACTTCATCTAGCTACAGATGTGGTTGGGCCTCAGAAACTATGATTTGGAAATGTGGCAACTCGGCACCATTGTTAATATATTCAGAATCCTTTTCTCATCTAACCAACTGGTCAAATAATAGATCAACGACCAAATAATGGGGCATCATTACTACATCTGTTCCCTTCTGATAAGTGATACTCCCACCAGCTGCTTTTCCTTTTAAGGATCTTTGTTCGTGGGGTTATTATTATTATTATTATTATTATTATTATTATTATTATTATATGTGATACTTGGTGGATTTTATCAAGTAAGTTGAGGCTTCAGTTTACAATTCTGAATTTTGGTACTGAAGAGACTCTCTTTGACAGCCTCTAGTCAGATAGGTTGACATCATTTTAGATTTTAATTTGTAGCAATAGTGCAATGTGTTTCCTCAATCCTTTGCTCATATGTGGCTTATATTCTGGGGACAGCTGAATCTTCACGGTATCCTTTCCTTCTCTGTAACTTCTTACTTACCCAGTTACTGAGTAATTGAATGACAGAAACTGAGTTAAAGTTTCCAATCACAGGACAAAACCAACACCTTATAATTTAAAATTTAAACACCTTAGAGTATCTCTTAACTTCGGCAGCATACTCATAAGGATATGTTGTATGGTTTTAGTTATTTTCTATTTTTTCTGAGTGTTGTGTCTGCATGCATGTATGTGCTCTATACTTTTGGCAGCAAAGCTTGTCAAAAACAATGCAGAACAAAGGAAAAAATAAGAATTGTATGGGTAGTGAATGTAACTTTTACCACTTTTACATATGAAAATAGTAATTCTTGACTGAAAATATGCTAGGTGAATCTCTGTAAACAGTAGTATCTTTGTTCTATTGTACCAAATTAAGTATATAAAAGGACCCTTAGTAAAGTATGACATATAAAGAGACACAAACTTTTGCAGAACAGGTATTGACTGTCCTTGAGGCTGAAATTCTTCATCTGAAAAATAAAAAGTATATGGTAGTACCAGGATTGCAGAAAGGTTCTCAGTGAATTGTCTCCTCTTCAGAGACTAAGCACTAAGATATAAATGAATTTTCTTTCAGCTGAAAGATTCTACACAGATAGCATACATATATCTAAGACTTATAAATATACTTGCTATAGACTATATTTAAGAATATTTGTCTTGACACTGTCATTTCTGTTTTTAAAATTACTTGCTGTTTTATTATCACAGGAGATAGTAAGTGGTATTTATTGGGCACTCATGTTGTCAGAAAGCTTGTTAGGAGTCCTAGTGGGTGTTCCTTTTCTAGATTTACTGCATTTTCTTCTGTACAGGTGGGACAAGGGGCTGTGAACTTTTGTTTGGATATATACTTCCTAGTAGAGAAATGTACTGTCTTATATCTGGTTGAAAATATAATTGTCACTTTCTTGAGAGGTTCAGTGGAGGGATGTGAGGTTGTGTCTTAGACGTTGTTCTATTGCTTTGTAAAGACCTTGTTCACAAGACGACTTTTATAAAGGCAAGCATATAATTGGAGGTGGGGTGGGTGGTTGCTTACGGTTTCAGAGGATTAGTCCATTATCATGACAGGGAGCATGTCATTGTGTGTAAGAAGTATGGTGCGACAGAAGTAGCTGAGAGCTACATCCTGATTCACAGGCAGATACGGGTGGTGTTTGAAAGTGCCTGTTGTGGGGTTACGAAAGCTCAAAGTCTACTCCCAGTGATACATCTCCTTCAAAAAGACCTCATCAACTCCAACAAATCCATTCCTCTTAATCCTTCCAAATCGTTCACCAAGTGGGCACCAAAGAAGCAAATACGGCCTATGGGGGGGCCACTCTCAGTCAAAACAATCATAGACTGTTTATGCACGTTGATGGAAAAATCATAAAAAGTTAAGTTGTTTTAACATGAAATTGAAGTTCCTGCAGTACTTGAGACGTAATTTCGTAAAAATACAAAATAACCAACGTATTGAGCTGGGTCTGGAGATACATATAGGTCATCTGTAAAGAACATGCTTAGCTTATACAATGCTGGAGGCTCAGTCTTTGGCCCAAAGCCGAGCAAACATTAAAACAAAAGAAATAAGCAGATGATGACTTTGGAGAATAACCGGGGATATATTTGCTCCTTTTCCTAAATTACAGCATGGCTTCATCTCATGTAACAGTGCTTGAGTTTCTTTTCTCTAGATGCATTGATTCTGTAGTTTGATTTTTGTTGTTTTACTTTTTCAAAGATTTATGTCCATTTGGTTGTTATTTCTACATTCTATATAGTAATTCCGCATTTTTTATAACGTATTATGATGTGTGTCTTTTTGTGTCTGTGTGTCTGTGTGTGTGTGTCTGTGTGTGTGTGTCTGTGTGTGTGTCTGTGTGTGTGTCTGTGTCTGTGTGTGTGTGTGTGTGTGCGTGTGTGTCAGAGAGAGGGGGGCACACTGGAACCTTACAGACCTGTTCATGTTGAATTTATTGAATTATTGCCATTTTAGTCACCCACATCATTATTAATAACTAATTACACTCTTATCTAGATTTTATTCAGTAGCTAATTTAAAGAGAAATAGATGAGATCCCCTATTTACTATCTGCCATTAAGTGAGGCAAGAAGAGTAGAAACTATTTTCTCTGGGAAGATCCGCAACTGAATGTCACCTTTTTTTGTTAGTCTTTTGAGAAGAGTGATGCTGACTCTGTAGGACTGACAATCTCAGACCAGAACTGAAACATCATCAATAGTGATGTCTAGACAAGTGTTTATTTAACCCCCGTTCTTTGCCTCACCCTTCTTCACCAATGGATGGGCTGACAATAAGATGCACTTGCTCTTTGAATTCTTTAGTAATCAAATTGTTTTCATTTGAAATATTAAAATTACATCATTTCAATTACAAAATAAACCACTGTAATAGTATTGTACAGTAATTCAATCAGAACTCGAAGAAAACCTAAAACTCAGTTGTTATGGATCCTGTGCCTACACAATTATTATTACTCCTCTGGTTTAGTTATTATCACTTCATAGGTATTGAAGGCCATGCACAAAGCTTACAGACAGGTAAAACTCATAAAAGCTCAGATTCAAGGAGAGCTTTGTAATTTTCCTTTGTTTCTCAATGTTCCACTATCATGCCAACTAGATTTTCTTTTGATTGTGACTTTGAGATTCCACAAAACCTTCACCTAACAGATAAATTATATCTATATGTTTTACCTGGCTTCTCTATTAAACCAGAGACAAACTAATTTCTCTTGAAATTGACAGTAAGCTCGCAACATATTTTTTTTAAGGTTTTGTGACGTTTGAAAATATCAACACTATTGTTTATTTTCAAGTTCCTGTTTTATTTAGGAACTCAGTCCTAATGTGATCCAGCCTAAGCCCAGGTACATAATACTTTATAAACAATGATCCATTGTTGCCTGCATCCTACCAGTTCAGAAATAAGGCTTATTAAGTAGAATTCTACTGGGAGATATAGCTCAATAGCAAAATATTAGACTCTCATATGCAAGGCTTTGGATTTGATGGTCCTCAAAACTTTGATAGGAAAACAAAATAGAAAAGGGATTCCTCTCCTATCATTGTAAACATTCAGATCTTGACTGTAATAAGATAGACCTCAGGAGTAGAACACAGTGTTTGTCTTTTAAGAATGAACAAAGTAACTTTTTAAATGACAAAATCCACACATTTTTAAATAATAGTGTGTATTTTATAATCTTTATACATAATGTGCTATTACAAAAATAGATTTTAAGTCAATTTTCAATAAAAAAATCTCAGGTAATCTTAAATTGCATGTAAAAGTGGAATTATATTGTGTCTTTTGAAATTGTGGACTTTTTCTTATTTTTATAAATATATATCTAAATGGCTATAGGATTATACTTATTTTGGACAGTATATAAGCTCTATCTTTCTTTCTTCCTTCCTTCCTTTCTTTCTTTCTTTCTTTCTTTCTTTCTTTCTTTCTATTACATTCTTACCTATCTTTCCATCCAGCTACTTTTATTTGTTTTGTGATGAGTTCTAATTTATCACTTTTTAAGATAATTGAATTAAGTTTCTTGTCACTCATCTGTCACCACCATTAACCTTCTTTCCTACTCTGCCATTTATTATACTTGAAAAGAGATAAAAGAGCTTCAGAATTTTTTTTTGCATTTTAAAAATCTACATTATTATAGTAATATCTAGTCTATTTTAAATTTACTATTTATTAAATGGAAAAGCAATAAGGGAAAAAGATAAAGTGACATCTGATCTAAGACATTTTCTGGTCCAATTTAACAGGACATTTCTATTGCCTCTGACTGTAGGTTTATGAACCTCCAGGGGAGATTAGGGAGAAACCGAGTTCTAATTGTGCTTTGCTAATGTGATCATTTAAGTGTTTCTTATTCCAACACATTATTTTCAATAGCCATTATATCTTTTTATGGTCAGGTATCAATTGCTCTTTTTTCCCTTCTTTCTCTGTTTTTGGAGTGGATGCCAAAATTTCATCAAGGCACATAAAAGCAAATGTGGTTCATTGTCTACAAGCTTTATACTCAGCTGTTACAAGGCCAGTGACTGTTTAATGAATGGCTATTCTACAAGATAAGAGACTTCTCTAAAGACTTACAAGAACATACTCCCTTGGCATTGAAGAGCAACTGTTGTCTGTTGTGTATGTAGGGAAAAGTTAGGAAGATTGCAAAAAAGTCATAGGTCTTGAGCACAGCAGAGACTTTTTGACTGTTGAGAGACACTTCTTTCTCTTGTTTGGCTTGAAAGCATGTCCTAAAAAGCTATCTGTGATGTAATGAAACGAAACATCTTCTGATCTAGTCATTTCCCATATGCCTTCCTCCACCTTCTGCATTACTCTCTTTACATCTCTTATTTTCTTCTCCTTGGAGGGTTCTTACTGACCATGGTCCCTTCTCCCATTCTCCTCACATTTTAAATCCATCCTGGAGCTTCTTTTTTTATGTATTTTGTAAAGGAATTAAGAATATCACAAAAAATCAACAAGGCTTATAAAACAGCATTAATAAAATAATCATATATCTGGAAACATATTTAATTAGTAAAAAGATTTTCAACTACAGTGCTGAAGATCCATTTTGAGAATTTTTCAGATCAAGTAACTGAATAAATCTGACACACTTGTTTCATTGGTAAAGATAGTAGCCCATGAGGGGCCTATTAAGGTGCTATATCTTTATTATTGCCTTTTGAACAAAATTGATCATGAGGTCTTTAGAAAGGAGACAGATGTCTACTTTAAGGGGTGTTAATTATTGAAGAACAATTGCTTGGTTTTGATTCCCAACTCTGGCTTCAATCACATCAGATGCATTTGGGAAACACTTATGATTTGTCATCCAACTGAAACTCATGGAAATCCAATCATGAGCTATTCTAGTATCTAGTACAACCTCAGCACAACTGCAGTCAATGGAGAAGCATGAGCTTGCTCTCATTTCATGTGTCTTTAGTTTAAATTTAGTGCCATGTTCAAACTCAAAGGTCCTTGGGCCATCAAGTCCCTTGATGGACTTAGGTAGATCATGTAAACCAAGTACAAACTGTAGACGTGAGTTCTACAGATTTTTGAGGTATTTCAGAATATACCATGGCTTAAAACAAATAAGAAAGTGGGTAGCCTTTATTATACCAGATAAAATGGAGACTGGAGATATAATCTGAGTTTCAAATAAAAAATAAGCATAACAAGTATGCTCTATACAATGCGACACACACACACATCTAATTTCACTGATTTTTTTAAGTTCTAACTTGTTAATTCTTGCAAGCCTACCCAGGACCCTATAATACAACATTCCAGAGCATATAAATTCTCAGACTTTGCGGCATATAAATAGATCACAAAGCCAGAATTGGTGTGGGTGGTAGACAAGCCTGAAAAGTAGAAACTGAACATAATTTTACTTCCTTCTCTTTTTCAAACCCAAAGTCCATTTTTTCCGCTGTAAAGAGAGAAGGACCATTATTATTTCTGATGATTATTATATGCTAATTTCATATAGGCTTCCACAGGACGGGAAGAATGTCTTCTCAGAGTCTATTCCTTACTGAAAGCAGCAGAAATCTATCATATTTTACGATACTGCAAAATCAGAAATATCTGATGATCAAGAGCAAGTATTGTGCTTTTTTATTAGGAAATGGGCTAGGAATATATGCTTTTAATTTATTTCTTCTGTGAATAAGATTGAGAATGCCTTAACATTTGATTGTAAATTAGTTAACTATTTTAATCTTCTCTGATAGCTCCTGGTGATTTCCAGTCATATAGAGCCTTTGGATGAAATTCACAATGTCAATAACTTTAATGGAATTAAGCATTATTTATTTTATTGTGGTTATCACAAGAATTGTGGTAAGGATGGGAATCATTCTAAACCTGTTCAAGGCAATGATCATCTGCCCCTTATATGGGACCTGTTATAGCATTTTCCTGAATTAATCATTTGGTTGAAAGCCAAAGATATACCCTATATTTATTTAAGGCTTTAGTATTTTATTCTCTATAATACATATGGGATGGTAGACTTGGATATTGTAAGTATATTAAAAAATATTCTTACTCAGACATTCACATATATATTATACATCCACACATATGTGTGAACACACATACATATGTCTACATGTGTTTGTGTGTATGTCTGTTTGTGTGTGTATGCATGTGTGTATGTGTGTATTCATGTATATGATGACTGTGAGCAATATGTGCAACAGAAGTGGAAGAAAAGATGTCTATTAGTCACAAGCACTCTAGTGAAAATAATTCTTAGCCCTGGCTGGCTGGGCCTAAGCAGCCCTTCATCTGTGAAATGGGAGGGCATTTGAACTCAAGGATGGGATATTGGTATTGTGAGTGACAATGTTATATTGATATTTTTGGCAAATGTTGAGTCCCTCCCTGAATGCAATGTATTGATATTTTCATATGGAAAATTAAGGCAGGGAAACAAAAAACAAATTCACCCTTCTATGTTAACAAGGTATAAGAGACATGAAAAGTTTTTTTTTTTTTCAGTTTATAATCAAATTGTACATGTAGCCAGATCTCAAACTGCTAATTACAGGTAACAGGATGAGTTATAGGTTAGCACTTTAAAAGCCTCTTGTCAAAATGTTCAATCCAGAAAGGTTCACAAACAAAGAAAACATGTATGAATTAAAGTTCCCAATTTCACCAGTTTGTATTTTAGTTGCTCATATTTTATACTGTTAATATACATATCAAAATAAACATATGATAATATTTAGTTGATATTTATGAGTATTTTAATATTTCTTTATATATATTATGTTTATTTATAAAACTTTTATATAACGTATAGCCTGTATTTTATTTCACATGACCAGAAATTTATTTCTATAAATAGGGACTTAGTAAACAGTTTTGTTTTTATGAACAACTCAATAGGACTTGAAAACACTTTGTTTGTTTTATAAAGAGGCTTATTAATTTTTTGATACTTGAGAAAAACTAATTTTCAAATTTGTGATGAAATTTGTAAAAGTTCAGTATATAGAATGTGACAAATATTTACCCAGAATTCCTTATGGATAAAGGATCTGTAGCTAGAGTAGGTATGGTTTTACCCTTATGCTTATATTTTACATATTACTTTTCCCAATTCTGCTGTTGAGAGTAACATATGGGCCCTTTATTCTTTAACTCTGAAGAACATCATCTGTGGAAGCATGAGTATGAATATAAGATGTATATTGGATGTCATGGCTTCTCTCTATATCCCTAAAACTCAAGGTCAGCATAGACCATCCAAGGAACTTATACAAGCTAAGATTCTTGTATCCTACTGAGTAATTCATTCTAATTTCCTGAGAAGAGTCTGTTAAAAATAGTGTGTGAGTGGAAATGCATCAAAGAGGGCTCTAATGTGGTGATCCATCAAAAGTGTTCATGTGTAATGGTGTTAGTACGTTTTCTGTTGTTAATGATGCAATACCATACACTGGTTGACCAATAAATGATTGATTTCACTCAAGCTTATTCTTCTGAAGACTGTGCTCCAGTGATATAGCCAGTAACAGTCTTATGGATAGACTCCAAAGAAATGTGGAGGATCACATTGAAGGTAGCAAGAGCAAGGGTCACATGTGTCTGTCGGGTCTAGGTACAGATTGGGCTAACTGTATTCTATGGAGTGGTTCATTGTATGAAACTTTATTAAATGAGTCTTATAAACTCATTTAAGATGACCTTAGAAGAGGAAATAATATCTTTTATGTGATGGTCATTATAAAAATATCTATCTCTCCATCAGTGTAGATGTATAGCATGTATATGGTGACATGCATCTTCAAATACTGTCGAAATTAAATGCCATTTCATTAGATGGAGCATTTTCATTATTTCTGCTCCTTTTGACAACAGAGACAGATAACATAGGGCATGAAAGAAAACAGAGAGTAGCAACAAAGGATTTTTCTCATTTAAGAAGATAATATAAGAAGGAGTCAGAGGGAGGAAAGGAGAAAAATTGTATAAGTATGTTATATTCATGAACAATTATACTAAAATAGAACCATTTATTCTATATAATTTATTTGAACTAAAAACCACACCATGAGCTTGATGTAAAACATATTGATTAATTTAAACTGAAAGTGAACTCATGCCATTCAAAGCATTATTAATTATAAAATAACCAAAGTATAAACACATATATACAATGTGGGCATATGTCCCTAAGTGCCTGTGATATCAGGATAAAGGCAATTTTTGTAGCACTTCCTATGTTTTATTGCGATTACAATTTCAGATATTCCATGTGACAACCTCCTTTACATTTTGGTCATTGAAACTACACCAATGTAGAATCAGATTTCCAAAACAGAAAGAAGAAACAAGAGGAATTTGGAGTGATTAAAAAGAGGCATATATAAATTTAATTTAAATTTGACTTTTTATACACATATGTACACATATACATGGACAAACAGAATGATTATTCTGTTCTTTAAAGATTTTTTTTCCAAGAGTGGCATTCTTATTGTATTAGTCAGGGGTCTCTAGAGTCACAGAACTTATGGTAGTCTCTATGTAGTAAAGGAATTTATTGATGACTTACAGTCTGTAGTCTAACTCCCAACAACAGTCAGCAGCAGCTGTGAATGGAAGTCCAAGGATCTAGCAGTTGCTCAGTCCCACAAGGCAAGAAGGCAAAGCAGAGCAAGCCTTCCTTCTTCCAATGTCCTTATATAGGTCTCCAGCAAAAGGTCTGGCCTAGATTAAAGGTGTGTGCCACCACACCTTTAATCCCAGATGACCTTGAACTCATAGCTCTTCCTATCTTAATCTTCTGGGATTCATAGCCACTATGCCACCACACCTTTAATCTCAGATGACCTTGAATTCATAGATCTTCCTATCTTAATCTTCTGGGATTCATAGCCGATATGCCTCAAGATCTCCATGCCAAGATTCAGGTCAGAAACTTGTATTTCTCAGCCTCCAGATTAGGGCCACAGGTGAGCCTTCTAATTCTGGATTGTAGTTCATTTCAGATATAGTCAAGTTGACAATCAGGAATAGCCACTACACTTATTATATCAGTGGGGAATATAATTTGACCTACCAGAGAGATAAAATAAGAAAGCAAGATAAATCCATCCATTCAATAATAACCAATATTGAGACTTTTGAATTCTCAGACAATGTTAATGGACTTTAGTTAAAATAGATTGTCCAAGACAATTCTTTCATGAAGTGTAACAGAGATATAAAGGATAAGATGCAAAGAATTCCAAATCCTCACAATGGAAAAAGTAAAGCCCTGTTCTTATGGCTCTTTGAGAAATGAGTCTTGTTTCTATGTTGAACATATCTACAAATTATGAACACAGAATTATTTGTTTCTCAGACTTACTTTTTCTTTACAATGATAAAATGCATCTTCTATGCCAACAGAGTCCATCTGAGTGAGCATGGTAGAGATGATGTAGTTAGTTACAGATGAGCTGATGAGGTCATGGTTTCCAGGCACTACAGGAAACAGTTGGACTTAAAACATGTGGCCACATCCTGTAAGTTGCTCAGTTGGATGTTTAAGTATAGAAATGGAAGAAAATAGTAATCTCTACAAATACCGTATTTGCATGATTCACGGTATACTGAGGAAGCTAAGATTTGTGTAATAGTGTGGGTACCACTTTCTAGTGGAATTAATGATTCCATTTTGGACATTTTAAAAGTCATTATCTTGGTATATAGTCCATTCTGACATATAACATACAAGTAGCTCACATTGACCTTGAATTCAAGGCCTACATTTGCCTCTTGAATACTGGGATATATAGCAATTTTTGAATACTGCTAGAATACATCTGAAAGTCAAGCAAATGAAGTGACAGAAAGTGTGATTCTTTAAGTTTCCCTTGAGTACCAAGTTAAAAGACTTGAACATATACTGTATTTCTGCACATACCATTAAGCACTTGCTCAAAAAAATCATAATCCATTCACAATATTAAGGAGCTTAGCAACAAAGACATAACAGACTGACAGGAATTAGAAAGATAAGTTTGATGGATATGCTCTAAGATCCTAAACTGTTTTGAGGAAGTGATGGGGACTTTGTAGATAAAGTAAATAGATGTCTTCTTTGAACCAACAATCCATTAAAATATAATTTTTTTAAAATTTAATTTTCCATTTTTACATATTGTTATAGTGTGAGATAAAAGGAAATTTCCCAGTAAGTATTTTTTATCATGAGGACTTGTAGGGTGGAATGTATCTGTCCTTTTCTAATGTGAGCCTACTCTTGTTATTCTCTTGACCTTCCCTTGACTCTGATTATTTTGCTTAATAAAGTAAACTCTTGATTACCCCCACTCCTTATAGGGGAGGTAATGATAAGAGCAGATTATAACCAAGAGTAGGAGCCGAACCACTGGCCTGCGCATACTCCCTTGGTCTCCTTACAAATAGAAGTGGCCATGTTTTATGTGGGCTATGCAGAACTGGTAGACCATGATGCTCTCTGTTTGGGGGATGTTCATTTAGTTGACTGATGACCCCAGATCTTATTCTGTTTCTTTGAACCAGAAAAAGAGAGTAAATCAAATGATAAGGTAACAACTTTGACTGACAAATGCTAGTGTTCTTTTATGTGGGGAATAATTAACCTATGAAAATCACTGGTGCTGGACAGTATTAAGCAGGTAATTTAGGAAGACTATAACAGTGGATTGAACATTTATATGAATATAATTAATAGAGACAGGTTTAGAATCTAATGTGTCAGTCTTTATACTCATATGTTTTGATTTAGAAAAAGAGCTACTTAACCCTTTATGAAAAACCAATGTACATATATATATTTTGCACACCCAGTATCTTATACACACCTAAAATACTAAGCAACCTTGATTAAGGACTAGAGTACCTACATGGCTGTGTACAGAGGTCCATAATGCTTGTTGAGGTCATAGGACAAATAGCAGGATTCAGTTCTCCCCTTCCACTGTATATGTCTCTGGGGTTAATCTGTTATTGGGCTTGTCATTAAGTACTTTAGCCACTGATCCATCCTGCCATTGTCCAGTACCCTGAGCCACTCAAAATATTAAAGTTGATATCCGTGTTATAACTGCTTACCATTTTTTGGTAGACAGGGAAATAACCAGATAAATCTAGAGATATCATAATTCTAGATCAAGCTCATTATAACATTTCATATCACTATTTATCAATGCTAAGTACAATGCATGTAATTCTGAATATATACATACATATATATAATATATATATATATATATATATATATGCAACTTCCAAGACATCTCTGAATGAAACAGAAACTTTAAAAAAGGGATACCTTAAAAGGTATTACTTGACAAGAAAATATTTAAGGTTATTACATTTATTGAGAGCACATATCCTGGATTGTAGTTTCTTTATGGGGACACAGCACAAAGTTGTATTCACTCTGCCTTGCCATATTTTTAAGCTGAATCATTAAAGTTAACTTTTGTCTTATCTAGCTGTTTTAGGACAATTAGCCATGTGACAGCCAGATGGGACAGGGAGATGACAACAACCATTTCAGCACAGACATATGGCTCTTCTTATGTGGAAAAAGGGGATAAAGAAGGCAAAATGAAGAATGCTGGTAGACCATACTAAATTATCTCCCTTCAGAGTAGTTCATCAACTTGGCTGAAATCTGAGTCATCTCCCATAAGACAAAAGAATGAAAAGCCTTGACTATTTTAATATTGTTTAAAGACTGATTAATTGAGTAGACTAGGTAATTTGAATTTAAATGTAGCAAAAGTAATGATCCCTAATTTGAAAGTTCTTGATGAATCACAAATTCCCATTAGCTTTAAAATTAGGGCTGAAGGTTAAAATCTTTTCAAAGCTGCTAAATAAATATGATTTGGCCGTGTCACCCCATCAAAGCTGTAAAGAAAGACATCATTCAAACATTAATTTGATTTAAATACGAGGCAAGCCATACGTATTTTTATATTCCTTCCATTGTTGGATAAAACTTCAAGTACAAGTCGTGAAAGATCAAGAGTGCTGATGGTTGCCTTCTTCTTACTTGCTAGTCTTCCTCAGCTGGGCCAATATTGTGACTTTGATTTGTGGGCTACTTACTGAGCTTGACCAAAGCTCTAGTGTCAACCCCCAGGCCTGATGCAAAACAAAGCTATAGAATTATCCTGTGGGCAAAAAGTCTTCTCATGGCTTCTGTGGCAGCCACTCAGGTGCCTTTTCACACACATGGAAAGGTAGCAGTCCCTGTCACTGCGCAGTGACAAGGGAGTAAATAAAATTTCTTTCCTGGGTCTCTGCCAAAGTAGTCATTATTATGCAGTCTTTGATGTCCTGGGCAAGGAAAGTCATGTGGAGCATTAGTCTCAGACTACAGCTTATTGTAAAAGGTTGATAACTAATGTGGAGTAAGGAGGGACGAGAACAACCTTCAGCATGGAAAGTCACCAATACAGGCTGCAGAAGGAATAGAAAGAGTAAAGGCTTATATACTACAGAAGAGGCTGTGGTGCCCATAAAATATTGTCCTTCAATTTCCATGGGCTCTGTGGACTTTATCCTGACTAGTACATGTTTTATGATAGGTGTGTAGTCTGTGTTTCAAACTCCACTGGAATATACCTCAAGCCTTCTGAGATCATTTGATTTCTCCTTTCTTGATCCCTTGTACCCCTGTGCCTTTCTGTAAACATGCAAAAGAATTCTTGCTTCCTGAATCTGGAAGAAATGGACTCGTAAAACATTTGTGCCAGGGGTGAAGTGAATAGCATTTTCATTCTTTACTCAAATCAGCCTCACTGATACTGCAATAGAGGAAATGACCATGGCACCCTTAATGCATGGAGTCATTAATGTCACTGACAGACTCATCAGGCATGGGGAAATCAAGATACTCTTTCCCTAGTCCTGGCTTATGCCGTGTGATGCCAGCATCACATTTTTTAGAAGATGGATATAGATCATCAAATGAGATTTTTACAGCACACTAAAGCATGAGTCTAATTGCAACCAGAGCTAAACAACTGTGGAAGAGAGGTAGTTTCTGGCAAGAAATAAAATACTAGGCTGTGTACATCCATGTGAAGTGCTAACAGTGAAGCCATTAAGATCAAGGAGCCCCAGGGCATCACAGTTGTAGAGAAACTTGCAGGTGATGCCCAAGGGCATTTAATTACATTATTCTAATTTGAATTATTAATAACAACATTAAAGTGCAGGCAGGCAGTTTGGTGGACAGTTTAGAAAAATCGAAGATAGTGTAAACATTCAGATTATCTCTTCAATTTGAAAAAAAAAAATACCAAACACATACAGCAAGCCATTCACTTAGACACAAGCCCCAAACCAAATCATCATTAAACAAGGAGAGAGCAACATGCCCTCAGGATCAGCAACAGTAGGTATTTGCATTTTGGCAATGCCCTGTGTTCCCCTGCAGAATTGTAACTCTGCCAAGTTCTGACTATTGTCCCTGATGTTTGGTGTCTCATAAAATCATGTGTATTCATATAAGATGAGTGGAGGAACTCAGGAGACAGGCACAGCTGCTTTTGACTAAGCCTTTCTCACTGCTCAAGGAGACTCCCTATATTCCAGAGTGAATGAATGGATAAATGACAGATACACAAACTATGCAAATAAACTATAAAATCCC
>JADRCD010228288.1:17008-31743 GCA_019843815.1 Montemys delectorum | reverse complement strand
CTCTAAAAATCCAAAATATCTTTTAAAAAATTCAAAGTCTTTCAGCTGTGGGCTCCTGTAAAAATAAAAATTAAATTAAATACCTTCTTCAAAAGGGAAGAACCAGGACACAGTCACAACCTGAACCCCAGGAGTATAACTAACTCAATGTTTGGTTTGGGGATCAACTCACGATCTTCTGGGCTCCTCCAAGAAGCTTGGGTCACCATCTCTGACTCTGCTCTCTGCAGCACAGCTTGTCTTCTAGGCTCTGGCTAGCTCCACTTAGTGCTGCTGATCTTGGTTGCCATCCCATGGCACTGGCATTTCCAAAACTGCTGGGGTCCCTTGCTGCAACTAGGCTATACCTTCACCAATGGCCTCTCACAGGCTCTCTCCATGACGCCAAGCCTCCGTTTCTTTGAATGGCCCCTTCAGTCCCTGGCCTTCAACTGCCACTGAGGCTGCACTTTCACCAATGGGCTCTCTTGGCCTCTCACAGTGCCAAGCCTCAGCTGCTCTCCATGACCCCTGCATGCTTTCAAAACCAGTACCACCTGGGTGACTCTTACACTACTAAGCTTGGCTGCCAGCACAAGGTACAAGCTTGGTTGCCTCTGGAACGCAGAAACACACTATTGACACAAAACCAGCTAGTACACCTATTATGTGTAAAAGTCTGGGTTTGATTCCTAGCACTGGAAAATGAGAAAGTTTTTAAATAAGCTAGCATTAAGCATCACCCTGGAGAAGTAGGAGGTATAACTTTGGGGACAGAGTGAGAGTGCCTGAAGAAGTGACCCATGGCCAGGGCTCAGGGACAGCACAACTCTGGCTTTGCTGGGAGGAACTCTCAGGTTTTTGTAGGTTCCCACAGTCCTGCCCGCCAAGGAGTGTGCCTCTCCTGTTACTGTCACAAGGGTTCTGGCCACATCTGCCATATTTACATGGCTGGCCTGTAATGAGTAGGGGCTGAAGCCACAGAGTTCAGGGGCACCATACCCCCTGCCCTGATGGATGACACAGCACTTTCAGAAGCATCACCAACATTCGAGGGAGCAGGAGGGATTCCTGCTTCATTGAAAAACACCTCCAGAATCCAAATCCCCCTTCCCTCTCTATTCTGAGTCAGGGTCTCTGGTAGCCCATGTTGGCCTCGAACTTGTTACAATAGCAGAAAATGACCATGATCTCTCTCCACCTGCCTCCAGGATCGTAAGCATACACCGCCATGCCTAGTTTATGACATACTGAGAAGTGAACCCAGGGCCCACATAAGCACTCTACCAACTGAGCTATGTACGTCCGTCCCAACCTATGTGCTCTGGAGGTAAGGTCTCTCTCAATGAGGGGCCAGGATGTCCTTGAATCCATGTAGCCCTGGCTGGCCACGCACTGATGATCCTCCTGCCTCAATCTTTGGAGCACTGTGTTTACAGGACTGGGCCACAAACCTATTCTCCTATTTGCTTTAGGAGGCCCTAACTCATAAATCTGCAACATGGGTGGGCGGTGACTTAAGAGTGACTTTCCCTGGCAGGAGAATCTCCCTGAGTCTAGCTCCATCTCGAGCCCCCTGGTGCACTCAGAAGAGCCTGCTCACCTGATGGTGCCGGTCGGGGAAGGGATGGGGCTGACGAGGCTCCGGAGATCCGGCTCCGGAATGTGAATCTTCAGTGGGGAGATCTGTGGGTAGAGTGGCCGCAGGGGGGAGGCTGGGGCCTCCTCTTTATGGTACAGGGACGTGAACTGGATCTTGATGACTGTGCTCGGGAACCGGAAGGTGCATCTGTAAAAGGAGAACATTGGCTGGTCAGGTACGAGGTCACTGGGTGCAGGAGCTGAGGTCCCACCACCCACGGGCAGGGGCTCCTGCTGGCTGGCATCAGAATAGTGCTCCTGGAACACTCTGGCTTCAGCTGTGCTCGGCCTGTGAGCAAAAGATATAAATATCTCTAGACAAGTGCCACCAAGACTCACCCTGGGGGCTTCTGTGTGCCGGACTGCAGAAGTGATGATAACTGTGGTTCGTGACCCAGCGAAAGGCATCCTGCCCCAAGTGTGCGCATTTAACTCATTCATTCATTTGTTCACGCATTCATTCACTCATTCATTAAAGACAAGATCTCCCTGTGTACTCCAGAATGGTATAGAACTTGAGATCCTCCTGCCTCTGTTTCCTGAGTGCTGGGATGACCAGCACACACCACCATGTTCAGCTTATGCCAAGATTTTAAAGGCAGATTTCTTCAAAGTATAAACAAATGCCACCTCACAAAAGTAGAGGGATACTCCACAGACAGGGAGTGTACATGCGTGTGCATGAGTGTGTGCCTGCATGCTTGGGTGCGTGTGTGTGTGTGTGTGTGTCTGTGTTCTCTAACTGGTTTCTCACTAAACCCGAGGCTTACAAGCCTGGAGCCCGGCATGTCAATTGAGTGACAGAGAGATCTGACTCTGAGCAGCCAGGGAGCCCCCTTCCATCTCAAGACCACACCATATGCTGAGACACAGTGGGCAACTTCCCCCATCTCTAAAAAATGGGCATGATTTGCTGAGCACACCTCCTAATTTCTAATCCTGTGTGTACACGTGAGTGTGTGAGCATACAGGGGCCAGAGCCTCATGCTGAGCTAGACTGGCTGGCTGGCAAACTCAGGATCTGCCTGTCTCTGTGCTCCTACACATATGAAATAAATATATACAACTTGAAACAAAAAGCGAAAAAAGGAAAAGGAATCTGAGACTGGCGTAAGGCACAGAATGAGTTCAGGGTAGCCTAGGATACACAGCAAGCTCCACTCTACAGCACGCATCCCCTCTAAGACACCTCTACCCACTTAGCATCTCACAGCCCAGGAACACTTCTATGTCAGACATTTGATTTGTGTTAAGTTCATGCATGAGGGTACCTGCATAAGTGTGTGGGATGGGCAGACATCGACCTGGGGAGCGGGGGTCATCCCTCAGGCACTCTCTACCTCATTTTAGGGGATCCAGGCTTGCTTATAGGCTAAGCTGGCTGCCAGAGGGGCTGGGGATCTTTCTGACTCTAGCCTGCCAGTGCTGTGATTACAAGTGATTACAAGTATATGCCGCCATGCCTGGCTTTTGTGTGAGTGTGTGTGTTCTGAAGATCAAACCTGGCCCTCGTGCTTGTACGGTGAGCACTTTACCCACCAAGTTGTCTATCCCAGCTCCTCCATCAGTATTTGGACTTGCAGAATCCATGAGTCATTTATTTATTCTAAGATGCCTTCTCGTGTCTGTGTACCGTCAGCTCTACACATTTGTGTTTATGAGCCACCTAGCACATGTCTGATGACAGCTTGTGGGGTGGGGGTCCAAATTCAGTGCCTAAGGAAGAGGCCTGTCTGGGAGCTGCCAGCAGGTAAGCAGAGCTGGCTGAGGGTAACTTGAGAATGCCTGCACTGAATGAACAGGGAGCACACAGTGCATGTGTGCATGTGTGTGTGTGTACACGACACCTAGTCAACCCATGTTCTGGGAGAAGGTTGTCATGGTAACAAATCTCCTCTGGTTCAATGCCATGTGTCTCTTCCTTCCTCTACCCACAGGGAACAGGGATGACAACATGCTACACCTCACTCTGCTGGGAGGGTGCAAGGATCCTCGAGTCAAAAGCGAGCGCCTGCACTTCAGCATCATCACGGCTACCGGACAGAGCTGTGGCTGTGACAGATGCCTGTGGTCACCGCAGATAGGTATCCTGGAGAGCAGGCTGTGGATGTGTAAAGAATGAGCCTGTGGACCTGGGCCGTACTGAGCTTAGCCTGGAGAACTGTGGCCTAATCCTAGAGAGGTAAAAAGGTTTCAGAGGCCTTCCCTGCCTCACCATCTGGACACAACTGACAGACAAATGCTCTGAGTGGGGCTTACTATGCAGACGGAACTCACCAGAGAAAATAGGGCTGCACCCTTCAGCCTCTTTGTTCTCCCTCTAACTTCACCAACTAAGCTGGAGGGATTGACTGACAGCCATCTCTAAAGGCTGCCAGTGGAAACCGTGATTATTTTTAAGAAGGGTTTCGTGTGTGTGTGTGTGTGTGTGTGTGTGTGTGTGTGTGTGAGAGAGAGAGAGAGAGAGAGAGAGAGACAGACAGACAGACAGACAGACAGACAGAGAAGTCAGTGTGTGAAAGAGAAAGAGAGACACAGAAAGAGTGTGTGCACCCATGGACCCCAGAGAGTTGAATCCCCCCACTCCTCGAAGAGTTATAGGTTGTAAGCTGCCTGATACTGGCACTGGGGACTGAATTGTGGTCCTTTCGAAGAGCAGCACATGCTCTTTAATCCCTGAGTCACCTCTCTAGCCCAACTATCAAGATTCTAAAAGTAAGAGATAGAGTCAAATGGTAGAGCTCCTCGCTGAGCAGCCAGAGTGGTCCTCAGGGGCAGAGCAGCTGTGGACAAGTCGGCCCCAGATTCCAGCTGCAGTACAACCAAGTAAAACAATTCCGAGTCGAACACCTGATGTTGATGGACATGTTTGGTAAACTGACCTTCCCTCCTCTGGCCTCCTTTCATGATGCTGGGGATCATGTGTCCCCACAGTAGACAACATCTGATTTGATCCCTGGTACCAGGAAAGGAAGGGAGAGGAGGGGAGAGGAGGGGAAGGGAGGCTGTGCTCTTAAAAGTCGTGCCCATCCCTCTGCAGCGCCACACCCTGCTGCAAACCAAAGCAACACTTAGTGACAAACATCTTCAGGTTACTTGCTGCAACAGCTCCTGACTCATTCTCCCAAAATTCAACCTGAGGCAGCCACCCTGTCACCAGGAGCCAGTGAGAAAAGTGCCCCCATGGCTTGGCAGTGTCTCTCCAGGGCACTCAGGGTGTGTCCCATCACCCCTCTCCTGTAAGATCCCCACTAGTGTGTGTGTGTGTAGGGGGGTGCCTGGTCCACCCACTCTGTTTGTAGTTGTTTGTTTTTGAGACAAGGTCTTGCTATGTAGAACTGGCCTGGACCTCACAGCAATCCTCCTGTTGCAGTCTTCTGAGTAGCTATGCTTTACAAGTGTGAGCCACCACATCTAGCTCCTAGCTTGGAACCTTGGGAAGCTGTTTGCAATAAAAAGTGTCCCACTGCCCCAACCTTCCACTCAAGCCTCTCCTACCCCGATGAGGTCAGGAAGCCTGTCAGGCAAGAATCCCTGTCCCATCATGGAAGCCACCAGGAAGGCAGACTCTCAACCCAGCCCCCATCTAGGGGGAAATCTTGCTGTTCTGTGTTTTCTATTTATTTCATTTTTATTTATTTATTTTTAAAAATAGGGTCTCTCTTATAGTTGGGGCCGGTTTTAGACTCAGAGCAATCCTCCTGCCTCAGCCTCTTTGCTGCTGGGCTCACAAGCTTATACCACCATTCTTAGCTGAGGAGTCCCACTAAAACATTCTTGCCTGGGGCCTTCAATATGGCTCACAGGGCAAACAACAACAGCAGCAGCAAAACCAAAACCCGCTTGACCCTTGAATCCCACAGGATGAAAGGAGAACCAGCTCCTCTAAGTTTCCTCCCACCTCTAAACATGCGTTATGGCACAAGGGGAGTGACAGATGGATGGACACGCACGCACGCACGCACGCACGCACACCGAATGTAAAGGGGAAAGAAAGCTGACTGGGTTGGTTGGGTTGGGGACAGGGCCTGGTTGCTGAGGGGTGTGGCTTCTTGGAAGTGAACAAGAACTCTCAATTGAGGAGACTTAAATGACTAGCTATTCGGCTGGTAAATGATACCAAAGTTCTTGCCTGGAAGCTCATAAGCTGAACCCAGAGGCCCGCCCTGTCTGCAGGCAGGGGCTGGGCTGACTCGGGGTGATTTTGTCAGGAGGTAAGAAGGCTGACGGTCTAGCGTCAGATCTCAGTTCAGTGCACAGCCTGGATTAGGACCAGCAAGGTGGCTCAGAGGGAAGAGCACTTGCATGGCAAGCACAAAGAACCTGAGTTCAAACTCTAGAACCCACATAAAAGCTAGACCCAGCAGATGTCTGTCACTCCTGTGCATGGCTAGAGGCACTAAGAAGTGACCAAAGAGTGGAAGGAGGGAACTGACACCCGAGGTTGTCCTCTAATTTCTACACACATGACGTGGGGCACACGTGCCTGTAATCGTAAGAGGACACGAGTACACAGATAAAAATATCAAACCAGCCAGGCAGTGGTAGAGCACGCCTTTAATCCCAGCACTTGGCGGGCAGAGGCAGGAAGATTTTTAAGTTCAAGGCCAGCCTGGTCTACAGAATGAGTTCCAGGACAGCCAGGGCTACACAGAGAAACCCTGTCTTGAAAAACAAAAACAAAAACAAAAACATCAAACCAAAACGCAAAGAGCCCCAGTTGTCTGCAGCCAGGCAGACCTTGGACTTTATCCTCCCTACTCAGCCGCAGACCAAAGCCTGCCTTTCAAGTCATTTTCATGGCTCCATCTTTGAAGGAGGAATCTGAAAACCTGCCCCACCAACAAGGGAGCTAGCTGCCTAGCTGTCAGAAAGTAAGAATGGAATACCAAGCTGTACACTAACACGCTTCTAGCAATGCTGTTTAAAATGAATTAACATGGCACGCCTCTCCTCTCATGGCTGCTCCTCATGCCCCCTCCTCCATCCCCGCAGAGCTAGGCCTTCACTGGAGCAGACAGTGAGCTGGGGATTCCTGGCTTGAGGTGCTGCAGACAATGAGGCCACTCCGTGATCTCCCACGGTGAGATCCAGCTCAGACTTGGAGGGGAGCACCCCACTCCACAGTGTGGACACTTCAGAGGACAGACTTTGCATCAGGAATGAGTAGCACACTCCGGTCAGTATTCCTTATTCAGGAGGCTGAGGCAGGAGGATCAGGGCTACATAGTGAGTTCAAGGTTAACCTAGAATGCAGAGAGAATTCCAGGCCAGGCTGCCCTACAGAGTAAAATTCTGTCTCAGAAAACAAAACAAAATGTAAGCTTCCTTTTTAAAAAAAATTTTCTTGCTTTATAAAAATTTTCTGTGTATGAGTTTTTTGCCTGAGCATATGTCTGGGCACCACTAGTGCCTAGTACCTCTAGATGCTAGAAGAGAGTGTCACATCCTCTGGGACCAGGGTTATAGCTGGCTGTGAGCTGTCATATGATTGCTGGGAAATGAACCCAGATCCTCTGGAAGAGGAGCTAAGGGTGTTAACCACCAAGCCATCTCTCCTGCCTCTAACTTTTGTCTTCTTCTTTGTTTTGTTGAGACAAAGTTTTTCTTTATTGCCCAGGCTGTCCTGGAACTCAATGATCTGCTGCCTCTGCTTCTCGAGTGCTGGGATCAAAGGCACGCACCACCAAGCCTGGCCTTAAATTTTTTTTTTTAAATAATGAAAAAAATGTGGCAACTGACATATGAATTTTGTGCAACGTCCTGAGAAGGCCTCACAGTAGGAACCTGTCCAGGTTAACAAAGAATCAGGGACTGACGCCCCAGGAACTAAACCAAAATTCACCTTGCTGGGGGATTTTCAGAACCCCAGATTTTCCTTCAAGTACAAATTGGACGAGGTGGTGCGCAACTGTAATTACAGCTCTTGGGAGGTAGAGGTAGAAGGGCCAATAGTTCAAGGTCAGCTTCAACTGCATGAGACCCGGTCTCAAAAAAACAGCAAAACAAAAACCAACAAAGGAGAAGCCAAGATGGCTCAGTAGATAAAGCCATGACAACCTGAGTCTGATTCTTGGAACCCATGTTGTGGAACGAGAAAACCCATTCTCAGAGGATAGTCACTGACCTCTTCATGCCCTGTGACACAGGCACATGCGCACACACTAAATACATAAATATTTAAAAATCAATATAATACACACTGCTTTAAGAAATCTATATATTTCCCTTGTGAGAGGGAAGTGGTTGGAAAAAATTTTTTTTCTAGATTGATGTCACTGTGCCATTTTAAAGAATGCCTGACACGTCCCAGCAGCTGGACTGGTCACAATAAGTATCTTATGAAGGACTTGTAAATGTGAAAGATCTCAGACTGGGAAAGGAAGTGCTGGGTTCCACCAAGGAAAATGACAATATGAGAAGTATTTGCTATTGGCTGATGACATAGAGGGCAGACAATAACAAACGAGCAGCAGGCAAGAGCCAGGATGTGACATCAGGCAAACCTTGCTTGAAAAAGAGCTAGAACCCTGGGTTCATTCACCAGTACTGTGTACATGGTGTGTGTGGTGCATGCTGGGAATCCCAGAACTGAGGTAAGAGCAGGACGATCAGAAGTTCAAGGTCATCCTCAGCTATATGAATTCATCCAGGTCGAGCGAGTGCACACACACACACAGACACACACAGACACACACAGACACACACACACACACAGACACTTACACATACATACATGTGCGCACATACATTCACTTGAATGAAAACTTTGGAAAAGCTGAGGCCCCTTCCCAGGCATTGGGCCCCTGGGTAGCTACAGGTCCCCTTGTCACAGATAGGAGCCTAAGCTCCTAATGACCAGTAAATGTCATTTCAATTACTCTCATGATATGCCAATCATAGGGAGGGGCGAGGTCACGGCCTACAGTGTCGGCTTCCCAATGATCTCTGCTGTTAGAGCCTGTCCTCTAACAGTGACTCTGGAGGGGAGAAAGAGGCCGAGTGCTTGGTTAGAAGCCCTCTCAGTCTGCATGGTACCACATGCCTTTAGACCCTGAGTTCTTGGAGGGGGTGGGGTGGGGGAGCTTCAGAAGGGGAGAGTCCCAAGGGCTTCACTAAGAGGCAAAGAAGCTCTGCAGGGAGCCGGACACGTGACCAAGACTACACCGGAAGCTCCCTCCACTTCCTGTAGTCCACGGCCCACACTTGCAGTGCCCTTCCCTGGAGGCCTGCTCCCAAGAAGTCAGGAAATGGCTTCTTTATTTGAGACAGAGTCTCCTGAAACCTAGGTTGGTCTTGAGTTCTAAGTATCAAGGATGACCTTGGACACCTGGTCCACCTTCTTAGTGCTGAGATTACAGGGGTGCACCTCCACGTAAGGTTATGAAACACTGGGTTGGAACCCAGGGCTTCAGGCATGTTGGCAAGTATGCTACCAACTACACCAAATCCTCAGCCCATGGGTAGCAGTGCTTAAGTACCAAGTCCCAAAGCAAAGAATTCTCACAATTTCTAGGGATTTCATTTAAAATATCTTCCTCCAGCTGAGGCTGGTGTATGTGCACTCTTCACGCTTGTGCAGACAACACACACCACACAGAAAGCAATCCATTTTGTCAGAACAATTGAAAGCTGAGCCAAGGCTGCTGTGGCCATGGGTACCATGGTGTCCTGTTGCTGAGTCAGGATGTGGATGGGTTCAGGAAGACTAAATCCAGAGGAACCTATGCATCAAGAGTGATGACAATGTAGTCTCAGATCAGGAGGCGCAAGAGCCCTCATGAGTCCAGGCTTTGGAATGGGGTCACTGCTCCCAGCCACTGGTCTCCATGGGCAGGCAGCTGGCTCTTCTTTTACAGTGAGACAGTAAAAGAAGTATACGCTAGCCCTCCCTAGAAAACCACACTGGGCTGACCAGAGGCAGTCAAAGAAAGCCTCAGCGAGCGAAAGGCTTGCTCAGCAAACCTGGAGACCTGAGTTCAGTTCCTAAAACCATCACATAAAGTGGAAGGAATTGGCCTCTGACCTCCACATGTGTGCTGCAGCATGCACACCCAAGAAAACACACACACACACACACACACACACACACACACACACACACACGGTTCCTGGGGGATTTCTGATCACACCAAGTAGGTTCACTCTTGTTACCCAGGTAACTAGCTGGCTCTGGACATCTGCATATTTTTGGCAGGTACACCCCTTTCCCTCCTCCAGAGAGATGCTTTCAGGAATGTTTACAAAACTGCCAGAGGTGGTGGCACAGTGATGGTGAAAGGCAGGCTGGCATGGTGGCCTATGCCTACCGAAATCCCACCACTCAGAAAACTGAGGCAGGAGGGTTGCTGTGAGTTTGAAGCCAGCTTAGGCTTGAGACAATAGCTCAAAACAACCATGAAGACTGAAAGCAAGGACTGATGATATCACTCAGGAACTCACTAGATTAGGCTGTCCTCAAACTCCCAGAGATCTGCCTGCCTCTGCCCACCTAGTGCTGAGATCAAAGCTGTGTGCCACCATGCCAGGCTTCAAATATGTATACTTATAATATGTCTAACCCAAGCCCCTGATAGAATGAATATGGAAATGTTTAGTGGGCTCACTTAACACCTGAAAAAAGCTGGTTCCAGCTACATGTGGCTGCTTCACTCCTTTCATGCAGATCTGAGACTCAGAGGTCTCAGGAGGGCTCAAAGAACCCTGCGACAACAGAGCACTCTAGCTAATGTCACCTCACTGAAGCACAGCTTCCTCATGAGGATGAAGAACCACCGTGGCAGAGTTTGCCTTTGCCTCGGTGCTCAGTGCTCCTTATGAATGAAGTCAAGTGCATTGGGTTGTAGAACAATTAGCAAAATCAAGGGTCCTTTATCCAAACCTTAAATTTTATGTACTAATAATAGTTCAAAATTAGTATGTAGTTGGGCCTCATGGTGCAGGTTTGTCATTCCAAGTGTTTGGGATTCTGAAAAGGGAGAATGGCCAGTTCAAGGGCTGCCTGGGCTTCCAGCTGTTGAGTTTAAGGGCAGCCTGTGCAAATAGTGAGATCTTATCTCAAAACAAAAGATAGTGCAGCAGGAGGGAGAGGCTGGCCAGTCACACAGAGCTTGTTTAGCATGTGTGAAGCCTCCAGTTCAATTTCTAGTACTATAAAAACTATCATCTGCTATTATCTGAATGAAGTATCTGCTGTGAACACACACACAAGCTCTCTGAACCCTGTGGTTGTATTTCCTGGGTAGATATGCATTTCAGAATATTGCAGAAAAAGCCACCACCCTTGTAATACCAAGCCACCAGAGAGGAGATCAGGACAAAGTATCAGTGAAACCCTGGATGGAGGAGCCAGGGCAGAAGCAGGCTCTCTACTCAGTCTCTCCATTCTGGCGACTTCCACAGGCCTGGGACCAATCTATCCAACTTGGCTCAGGAAACCCTTTCGGGAGCTGAAGGCAGAGCCAGGAAGGGCCTTCCGGAAAGGGCCAGGCATCTTCCACACACAACCAGCCCAGAGGGCAGCCAGTGGCTGAGCCTGTCAGTCTGGAATGAGAACAGTGTTTCCTGGAACCGTAATGTTGCAGGCCAGCCATGTGATGGCTTCAGCCCTTACCTCAGCATCCCAGACCAGACACAGCACTTAGTTGGAGACTCCTGTTATCTCCCTGTGTCCCATCTAAAGAGCAACAAGGCTTTGTTATTTCAAAAGCAGCAGCTCCATTGGTCCAAACAAGGCAGAGCCCAACTCTATCCTCCCAGGGCACTTCCTCTCTGAAGCCCTGGGCCAGCCAAGTTTGCCTTCCTAATATGGAGAGGCCAGCCAGGCCTAACAAACTACCCAGAGCCCAGACTTGGCCCAGCCCAGCCCAGCCCAGGAGCTGCAACCCAGGTGAGTGGGACAGGACTGGCTGTGATGGGCAGTTCCCAGTCTCTTTCAGCCCCACCCCAGTCCTATCTGGCATCAGTCAGTACAGTTGGCTAAGTCCACAGCACGGAAGGAGTTGAGGCCAGAAAGCAAAGAGAGAGCAACCGTATTCCTAGGAGGCAGCATCACCCTGCTGGCGGAGGTCCACCAACAATAAGGAAATGAGTGTCACTTCGTGGAAACGAATCTCATCCCTTCACTGCACACCAGCAGAGGCAGGACTTGTTGTTCTTGGGTGAGCTAAAGCTTCACAGGGCCATGTGTATATGTTCAAGGTGTGTGCAAGAAACGAGAAGGGGATAATGGGTGTCCTCCATCACTTACCTTATTATTCCCGGGAGACAAGGTCTCTCACAGAACCTGGAGCTATGCTTCCACTGCCTTCGTGGCTGGAGTACAGGTTCATGCAACCAGGCCTAGCTTTTACACTGGATCGATACAGAGGAGGCCTCAAACACAGCTCCCCCCTGAGCCACCTCCCCAGGCCCAAGATCCTTCTCTATTTCCTGCCTCAGTGAAAAGCAAGGACCCAGTGAGTAGTCTGCGTGCACCTTTCAGCAAGGGGGAAAGTGGCCGCCAACTTCCACACATTCCAGCTTTCACAGACAGCAAATGTTCACATAAAAGCCAGGGGAAAGCTGTCGGGACACCTGTGACCATAGTGTTTGGGAGGTGGAGGCAGGAGGACCAGGTGTTTAAAGTCATCCTTTGAGCCAGGCGGTGGTGACACACGCCTTTAATCCCAGCACTTGGGAGGCAGAGGCAGGTGAATTTCTGAGTTCGAGGCCAGCCTGGTCTACAGAGTGAGTTCCAGGACAGCCAGGGCTACACAGAGAAACCCTGTCTCGGAAAAAAAAAAAAAGAAAAGAAAAAAAAAAGTGCCCAACGATTGAGCTAGTCAAGGTATATCAAAATTAGTTGGCATATGTTTGTCTTTCATTCGAGAATCCAGAGAGCTCTTGGGTGGGTGCACATGTGCAACCTGCCAGGAGCCAAAGAGGTTTAACTAATTCACCGTTACACATCTCTACCTCTCCTATCCCAACACACACCAGCCCAAGCCAGGCCTGGGCACATGCCTATCTTCCTTCTCAGTGATGCAGAAAGTTGATAAAGGAGGAGAGAAGGCTGAAGGTCTTCCTGGGCTAAATGCAAGTTCAAGGCTAGCCTCAGCAGTCTTAGTGATACCCTGTCTCAAAATGAAAGGCGAGAGAGTGCTACTAAGGGTGTAACCCACAGCAGCAGTGTTTGCTAGAATACCCCAGTGAGGGGCTGGGGGTGTGGCTCCTCAGTGGAACAGCTTGCCTGGCACCTAGGAGGCCCTGGGTTCAATTCTTAGGACTATAAACAAATAGCCCCCTCCCAGAACATCAGAGTACTCAGTGTCTGTCTAGCTTTCGGGAAGTCTTCTGGCTTTGGGGGAGGAAGAATCCTCACAGGTGGAGCTGTTCCCTTGAATCAAGAGCACAGAGTGGGGAGCAGTGAAGACCCAGGAAAGCACATGGCAGGATGAAGCAGGTGATCAAGGACAGCTGCTGGCACACAACAGCCAATAGGGTCCAAAGTCTCGGGCATCAGTTAGCGAGCGACCCTTCATCCTTCCAAAGAGGAAGAGAGAACTCAGAAAAACAAGAGAGGTTGCTGGTACACGCTCCCCCAGGTCCATTCCTGGCAAGGCAAAGGATGGGATCTTAGAATAGCCACTGTGAACTCTACAGATCTCTGAGATACGGCACCAGGAAAGATATGCACTCATATGCATAGAATTTTTAAAAACAGTTTTTAAAATCTCAGTGAAGAACTAGAAGATATATAGAAGACCTGATTGGAAATCTTTTGTTTTGTTTTGTTTTGGTTTGGTTTTTTTGGGAGGGGAATCTTATAATCAAAAAATTACGATAATCTGCTATATGACCTCAAGTAGAATGAACAGCCCAGAGGAGACCTGGAAGTGTGGCTCAGTGGTAAGGGTGACTGCCTAGCATGGGAGAAGCCTTGGGTTCCTAAACGACCAAAAACAAAACACAAAATGGCTGGCAAGGTCACTGGGCACATAAGGATATTTTCAGCCAGGCCTAATGAGCTCAATTCCTAAATCACCCAATGGGAGCCAATGCCCTCAGGTTGTCCTCTGATTCCACATATGTGCTATGGCATGTATATATCTGTGAAATAAATGAATACTAGGAGGAGGAGGAGGAGGAGGAGGAGGAGGAGGAGGAGGAGGAGGAGGAGGCTGCTGAAGAAAAGAAACTGAAAGTGAGTGCCAAGAGCCTTGGGACCCAGAGACCTGCCATTCACAGTCAGATCGCAGCAGAACAAAAAGGGAGTGAGTGAAAAGCAGTCAAATAAATGGTGACCAAAAATTTCCAAAACTGACCACAGCAACAGAAAAGACTGACCTACAGACAGAAGGTTGAGAATGGATAAACCCCAAATGACCTAGGCAAGCAGGGCAGTCAGAGGTAACTCCAGGTGGCCCCCGGGACCTGTGGCTTTAGGAGGTGACTTTGAGCTGACGCCAGTCACTCCATCAAGCTACTCAAGAAGCAGAAGGCGAAAGCTGCCACTCGGTTCTCCTCTTATCCCACCCAGAGCCTAAGGAATGACACCACCCATCACTCAATCCACTGGAGGAACTCCCTTGTGCACAAGCCTGGTCTGTTTCCATGGTGATTCTATTGTTCTAGTTTATTTTTGTTTTATTTTCTCAGGGTCTCATATAGCCTAGGCTAGCCTTTAATTCTCTACATAGCTAAGGATGGTGTTAAAATCCTGATCCTCTTGACTCCACCTCCCAAGTGCTGAGATGACAGACATGAACCATATATGGGTTTATGTGGTGAAGGACTGTGAATTCCAGGCAAGCCCTCTACCAACTGGGCCCAGCCCCAGTCCTCCAGGGCTTCTAAACCCCACTAAATTGACATCCAAGATTAACCATCTACACTCTAGTTCACTTTTAGACATGGGGCTGGTGCCCAGTCTGGCCTTACCCATCCCAAGGCCATCTATTTCCACACCCACTCACACCTCCTGCAGGCCTGAGGCTGGCAACAGCTGGCTCTCCAGGGAGACAGCGGGAAGCAGGAATCTGATTCTTTGAGGAAGGCAAGTGGGATGAAGTGAGAAAAAAACCTGTACTGTACACATGACTTCAGAACTGTGAGTGGGTGACATAGTCAGGAAG